>KV908564.1:55000-57500 GCA_002005505.1 Botryococcus braunii
GTTGCTGCGTGGGTTGTTAACAACGTTCTTAACTGAAGCAAGCTTTGGGAGATATGCGCAGGGCAAGCGAACGCTGGACTTTGTGCTGAAAAACAGGGGAATGATCGACAAGACACTGCTGTTCGACATCGAGCTCATCAAGATTTTGTCTTAGTGGCCTGTGAATCACTGCCCATCAGCTGGCCTCGCAATCAAAGCTGCGCATAGCTTGTTGCTTGCTGTTGTGGCCCCAAGCACATGCAGTGGGCCTGCAAGTGTTTCACCTGCCGTGTCCTGAGCTTCAACATTCGCTGTTGGTTTAACTTCTTGCAACCCTTCCATAACCTTCTTGCAACAATTGTTCATGACTTCGTGGTCATGGCTTGTCGGTCATGGCTAGAGGTTCCTGATCCGCAACCTTAAAACACTCTCCTTCCTGTTGCAGTCTGAAACCGGGATGATTTGCTATCTAACCGATTGCACTCTGAGTTCAGATTCGAAGTTCGAAGCTTTTAAATCACTTATGATAGTTCTTGTGGAAAGTTCAAAACATGACGACGTTCCTGACGTTTTACGCAGTTCTTTAGTCCGAAAGCTTCCACGTAAGAGGCAGGGGCCTCCGTGATCGTGGAGTGCATTCCACGAGGATTTACAACAACGATGATTTCAATAGGAGCTGCTTTACTCTTTTTTGTTCACCTGTAGTGAATAGGCAATGCAATTCCTAGACAACGGATTCTTGACACATTTTGAAACCCAAAACAGGGAACTGGAAGGGGACAGCCCGAGCCCACGCGTCAGATTTTCTTTCCCTGGCTTTAAGCGAACTCCCTTTTGGAGTTCAGAGGCATCATAGAATGGTGGACTTGTAAGACATAAAGTGTGGACTTGCGTATGGGGACTTGGGGGCAGAACCACTTCACAGTCCGGTACTGGAATTGCCCTACAAGCCACGTGGTCATGACATGTGCCTAGCAAATAGCTACGTCACACTTCATAAACTGATGGCCCGAAGAGTGACTGCTATGTGAAGCAACTTTGTTGCTTCACATACTCATATTGAAGCCGGTACAGTGACACGTTACACATAACTCGGAAACTCGAGAGCTTACACTAGTGACGTCAGGTCCCTTCTGGATTAAAACATACGATTCTCCGGAGGCTAGATTAGCTGATGCAGATATATGCACTACCACAACATTATAAAGCATGTTCTCAAATTCTCTCTGATGCCCCAGATGGTATGTATCAACGATGAATATGTATTGATGCCATCAACAAGCACATCTAGAAATTTGTTCTTAAAACATGTTTGATGGCACCCTATTAAGATAACGTGCATATTATATACCCAAATTATTCGAGAGCTCCCACATCCAGAAAGCTGATATAGATATATGCCTTCCACAGATCGGGCGAAAGATACTAATTTTACTTTTATGCACAGGTATCTCCCTATAATCTGTGCATTATGCTAATGTTAGTACATAAATGCATATGCATTTGATCTTGTGCAAGGTTAATCAATCCCTGGCGCTGGACTACAATGTGGAGAAAAGCACAGATAGTATTACTGCGCTAGTATTCTGGTCTCAAAATTCGAGAACATGCATATAATCGCCCTCCTCGTCCACTTCAACGTTAACGCTCACATCATTGGAATGTATATACCGCCAATGTGCCGAAAGTAGTTATGAGATTCTACTGACTCCTTTTCCTTGAGTATGGCATGTATCAATGCAGCCACTCGCACCGCCCCACTGCATCAACGCTTGCTCGTGTCCCACTACAAGACACACCAGCCACAAGGTCCCGCCAACACATTAAAGCAACTCCCTTCTCACGAGGTTATCCACCACATCGTGAGAAGGGAGTTGCGAGGTTATCCACCTTCAAATCCTCGACTGTGAGATCCAATGAGGATCAAGGCTTGAAGGTCTGCATGTCTGGGGTCAAACCCACCTAGAGGCTGGGGCCCTCCCCCTCCGGCTCCCCTACATCACAAGTTTGCAGCCGGAAAAATCAGTGTAGGCGGCAGAAGATTCCACAACTCCGTGTCCTTTGAGACCAGAAGGCCAAAAAGGACCCTCTTGGCAATCATGTCAGGCCTCTCCAGGGGCCCAAAGTGTGCATGCAGTCCCTCATACCTGCTCCCCCATTTCCCAGGTGTTGCCACCAAATCGCTAGGTGTTGCCACCAAATCGCTGCAATCCCCTCGTATGCAGAGTCTCCAATCCACAAAGACCAAGCCTCAGTCACGTCCTCCCTCCTTCCGCCCCCCCCCATCCTCCCTCTCTCTCCATCCCCGCCCCCCCACCCGCTCCCTCCCTCCCTCTCCCCCTCTCTCCTCCCCCCTACCTCCCTCTGCCTCCCCCCCCCCTCTCTCTCCCTCCCTCCCTCCCTCCCTCCCTCCCCCCCCCCCTCTCTCTCTCTCTCTCTCTCTCTCTCTCTCTCACACACACACACACACACACACACACACACACACACACACACACACACACACACACACACACGCACG
>KV908564.1:62500-65000 GCA_002005505.1 Botryococcus braunii
ATGCCCTTAATGCAACAAAGACTCGTGCTGTCTGTTCAGCTATCAGGGTGTACCCAAAAACCTGTTGACGCCCATCCTCTGGCAATTGGGCTCCAGTGAAGCCAGTAACTTCTGATCTCTGGGCGAGGTAACCTCAATGGGCCCGACAACCTGTCTAGCGGGCGAAGAGCATTTTTGAAGCTCTTTTAGAGCAGTTTTTTTTGGAAGTACGGTACCTCTGAAACGAGGACCCGAACGAAAATCCAGGAAATTTGAGGGTATGGTTCACGTGTACCATCATAACACCCTCGGGGGTTACATGTTGCGGATGCTATCAGAAACGCACTTTATTTATTATTTAATATTAACAGTGAAGCCTATCCTAACTGCATACCATGAATCCCTCATGCAGGGACGCGGAATCTAGGGGCCAAATTTTTAAGGTGATAATGGAAAAACTCCTCAGAGAGAGAGAGAGAGAGAGAGAGAGAGAGAGAGAGAGAGAGAGAGAGAGAGAGAGAGAGAGAGAGAGAGAGGAGAGAGAGAGAGAGAGAGAGAGAGAGAGAGAGAGAGAGAGAGAGAGAGAGAGAGAGAGAGAGAGAGAGAGAGAGAGAGGCGAGTGGCACAGATTGTCACTTGAAATCATTCACCCATAACACATGAGCAAACCCCGTCAATGCCCTTGGAAATGAGACACAGGCATGACATCAGCCCTTACACATCTTTTGCTGCACTAAATAGCAAACCAAGCCTGTCTGCCATTGCATCCCACTTGCCAAGACTTTCGCTACAACAGTGTTGGTGTGTACGCTGCCCCAACCACCCTGGCTACCCGGGCCTATCCAGGTCTGTAACTAAAAACAACATTTGCAAGAATGGCCTGACAAGTGCAAAACAGGCGAAAATCTTCGAGACCCTCACCCTTCGCAGTCCCCTAAAAGAATACAAACTGTGTAGCCCATCAGCATGACTTGCACTGCTGACAGAAACATACTTTGCAGAGCCTGTCCATCCATGTAGCTATCCCCAGAATGCAAACACGATTTCACATGAAGAGAATACCGGACTGCAGTTCCTCAAGTTACACCCAAATAACCAACTTATAGAAAGCACCTGCAAGAGACCATCAGCCACCGTATAGCTGTTGTGGTTTTGGGAATCCAAAACCAATTCCGCAAAGCACATGCCTGCCATACAGCTCTGGTCACCACCACTTGGCCTGCAAATTCTTACAAGCCGGTACTTAGCGATGTTCAACAGCACCCCGCCCAAGAAGACAAACTCTAAAACTCTGATGAGCGCAGTATCCATCTCATGTAGAGGGCTATGTTACAGGAGGTAATATTGCTAATAAAGCTGCCATTATCGTACTGATATGCAGGCATCACTGGCTTTCTCCAAGTTGTTGTCATGGACAATCAGCGCCCCAACTGCCACCTCGGAGGGGAATCCCATGCTTTGCAACTCTCTATAATTCATTATGAAGGAAACAATCTGCACAACATTTGTTTGTCAGCGCGGAAAGGTACAACCCGAGACAGCTGGAATGTGCATCCGATGATTTTCGCAGAGTGATTTTGGTGAGGGGCCCAACCTTCTCTTGATTCTCTGTCTCATCCTGCAGAGCTGTAATTGCCAAGCTCACCTCTCCAAACGAGTAACCCATATCTGTGTATCTGGTTATAGTCTCCTTCACGGGGTCCTCGATGGTACCCTGCAACAAGTGGAACATTTATTGCACCAGGTTCAACGAATTTTGCAGACACCTGCTAAATCCTAGTGTTGTTACCTGTTGAGAAGTGCCACTGGATTCAGATGGCTGTGTTTCTGCTTCAGCAGTAATTTTTTTCTCAAAACTGAAATCATACTCAAACTGGCTTCTTGGTACGGCATCCAAACCCCCTCCTATCATCACCTGCTCCGAACATCAAAGGTGAGAAGCGAAGCATCCTTAAGCCACCTGATTTCCCAGACATGGGACTACAATCTGCAGCAAGCCAGACTAGTCTATACACGTACTGGCGGGCTTGTGCGGAAGGGCTCAGCTATTTGAACAAAAACAGTTGGATGATTCTGATCTGGTTCTGCAGTTGGGCCATTGCTGAGAGGTGGAGGAGGGCGAGAAGGCTGTGGCCAAGCAGGTCGAGCTCCTTGTCCAATTGTCGGGTAGGAACCTCCTCCAGAAGAAGAGGTCCGGGCTGACGAAAGAGGGGCATAATTCGTAGATGTAGAAGGAATACTTGGATACATACTTCGTAATACCAGGTCCAAGTCAACCTGACATATTTGAGTGTGTCACACACCCACAACTCCTCGTTTGCAGGAGATGGTCTCACAGTACCGGAAGCTACGACGACAGCTTGAAGCTCAATCTTTCACTAGAAAAGATCAACCAAAACCGCTGTCATCACCTGCTGGTGATCCACTGTTGGGTTGGTCCTGAGCTAACTGACTGTACATGCCCGCAGCGTACGGGATGCATAATGTATCATACATTGCTGCGGACTCCGTCCTGATCCAT
>KV908564.1:70000-87500 GCA_002005505.1 Botryococcus braunii
CCGTACACACGCTCAAGTAGGCTACTTAACGTTGAGGGAACCGCTCGGTAGCACCTGTACGCACATATCCCAGAAAAGCGATGCACTCAAAACCGAAGAAGTACTTCTATGGAAGAGCATGCATCCACCTGAGGGGGTCTCTCAGCAAAGCAAGAGCAGGCAGGAAAAGGTATTTTTAATTGTGATTTATAATTACCAGTAATTGACTACATGATTAGGCCTGGCAGTCCTCGGAAGCCTGCAGGGGACAAAGCCTATCGTGCGAATTGTGTGCAAGCAACTGCATGCAATGTGCATACGTCGCAACCAGGTATTGTGCTGGACAGTGCGATTATGGCTGGGCAAGAATGCATACCGAACAGTAAAAAGGGATCACGGAGCTGCTTTGGAGCCCGGCTGCTTGCATTCCCCAGCTGGTGCTCAGGACGGAGACTGTATCATTAGCATCGGAGCTATCCTGGAAGTTATGGCTTGAATTTGTTGCTACTCTGGAAATTCTGGACCAAGTTCGAAGCTACATGTGCTATTTGTGGATCAAACTCGAACCCTATAAGGTGGCAACTCTGGATCAAATTCGAAACTATACTGAATTCTGGATCCTAACAGCCTCCTATAGGTCGCCAGGGGCACCACGTGGGTGCACAGTTCTTTCTGTGCTATGCGAGGCGTCTGAAAAACATGCCCTTCATTACCGTTAGCTATAGCTGTTTTGCATCAGAGCAGCAAATGTCATGCTTACTCTAGCTAGCTAGAAGCAGTAGTGTCAGTGGTGGCAGACTCTGGGGACTGGCAAACTGAAAATGCCCATGTGGTTCTATCCTTCAGAGAGGATGCATTTTATTTGGAAAATTTAATAAATTTAGTAAAGGGTTCCTACAACACAGCCAATCCAGATCTTACCGGGCCCGTCGTTCCCTGTATACATACTTAATTAATGCATGCTGTCTTGTGCGTGGTCCTTACTGCACGGCATAACGCTGAAGGCACGCGTGTCAGCCTTCGCGCAGAGCTTTTCCAAGGATTGAGCATCCTGGACGACTTTGCCTCTTCTGGCACAAACATCGTGACAATGGCAGGCACACCCAAAGGGGCTAAGTCCAATTACGACATGCTGAGTCGAACCCCCAATTTGCTTCCCAGATAAAGGGCCAGAATCCGATTCTTCCCTTTGTGCATCGTGAACCTGGGAACAATTGTGCTGCCAGTACGAAACTGCGCCAGACTGATTTCAAAACAGTATCAAATGACGCATTTCCAGAAAGACGCACTTTTTCCATACTGTATAGATATCTTGCAAGCAAAATTCCATACTGTATAGATATCTTGCAAGCAGATAGATCTTCTTAAAAATTGTGAAATTTCAAGGGGCCCTGTAGTTGGCCGAGTTTGGCCTCATCAGAATCTGGACAGTGACCAAATATATTAGTATTTATCAAAACTCCCTTCGCGGCTCACACATACACACCCACCCGCATGCACGGAACGTACGCATGTTGAGTGTATGCAGGACATGGACTATCACATAGTGCATCGTCTCAACACCCCTAAAAATCGGAGCCGACGTACATGCCAGGCCAGAAAATTCCATATTTTCCTCTAATTGTCCAGATATCCCATCCCCCCCCTTTTTTTTCTGGGTGGGGGGGACGCACACGCACCCATACAATCGATGACAAGAAGCCACTTGTCTGAGTAAGAATCAAGTGATATCATCGTGAAATATATCTACACTGAGCCCGGTGGATGAGATAAACGAGAGATACTAGAATACCTTTGAGGTTCAAATGCCCAGAAAGAACGGCAACCTCCGGATTAGCGTTGCTGCATGGCAACAGATTCTTAAGAATGCGATTGCAAGCAGGGTTCTACGCAAAAGTGACGACGAAAGCCCTTAAGGCAGCTGGCATGCGCTCTCGACGAAGGCAGGCAAAACAGACTCTGGAGACACCCGGCATAAGCTGTTGATTGAATACCTTCTCTCAAAACTAGTCAGCCTGCTCGATAACTGCAGACTTGTGCACAAACACGCGCGAGCGATCGCACGCACATGCACCCTCACACGTACGCGCGCATCACGTTAATCACACACACACACACACACACACACACACACACACACACACACACACACACACACACACACACACACACACACACACACTCTCTCTCTCACAGGCACCATATCTGTAAGAGCCCAGTCAGGCAAAGTTACTAAAGATCCGGGTGTGCAGATACATTGAGGAACTGTCAGGGGTCACAACATGTGACAACCTACTGAGGCCTTGACGTGCGCAGAAGGTGGAATACCATCCCAATGACACGCCCCGGAATTGTGGGATGCTGGAGTACATGCCCCGGGAAAGCCACAGCACCAGGTTGAAGAGCCCCAAAGAGCACACGAGATATTTGTTTCAGAAAACTGTGCCGGAAATCCGGCCACAACAGCAGTGGGCTGCCAACTAATTCAATATAAATTAATTCAATATTGGCAGACTTTTCCAACCATACGGACAATCCTCAACAGGGGCACATGAAAATACCGTGGCTCTATCAGCGCACACTCATGGCGATGATAACAATCAATCACGGCCCTCCCATTATCAGCTCTAAGGAATATCTGATTGGCCCTGCGCCACCTAGGGCTGAATTTGCACTGCAGACCCCGAAAAGAAAACACCGAGGTGAACGAGGGGGGCGGGTCCAACAGGTCCCACCCCGGCATTCCCAAGCCGGCTCTTCTTGAAGTATTGCACGGCTCAATATCGACGAGCTGATGCTTGTTGACCCGAGCTAAGAGTCATGTGTGTCCATGGCCCCAAAATTCCGCATACCAACATGTAGGATACATGGGGCGGTTGGGATATGCTCCACTACTTTCATCTAAGCCCGACCTAGAGCCTGCACCTGTCAGACCACGCATCCGGGGGAATTGCTGTTGACATGTAAGGCGGAAAACGGAAGATGGGGGCGGGAGCCCAAAACTCCCACCCCCAATATTCCCGAGAATCCGATACCTTGTAAAAGTTGTACTGCCAACCTCGTGATCGAATCTCTTAATGGCACGGGACAACAAAACGCCGTCCACCACCAATGCACACGCCTGGTCCTGGCAAACAATTGCAATCGAAGAACGCATTCCTCGACCAAAAAACTGAGAACTCACACATGGCCTTGGTGGAGGCATCCTGCTCCGACAGGGCCACTCCTACGTCTGCGAGCCCCAACCAGGACAATAACAACAAAAACAGGAGGGGGCGGGGGTCAACGAGCGTGCAACCAGCGAAGTCCAGCCCCAGACTTCGAGCTGCCTGGGCCTTTGAGTAATTCATTGACACAGTCCTTTCCGGGCTTTCGCTGTTTTGGTTCCTGTTGCAGCTGTTACAACAGCTGGAACCTTTCCGCACTCTCTTTTTGGTTCCTGCCCCAGCTGCTGATTGATTATCACATTGTAACAACCCTGCCTTGAGGCGGTAATGCAACAGCCCCTGGCTTCAGGCGGTATCGCATCAGCCCTGCCTTCAGACGGCCATTCTTTAACGTGATCTGTTTCGTGATCGCAGTGCACCTTCACAGACTCTGGCCCACACTGCTGGCGCATGTCCTGTACTCTGGATGGCCCTGAAACTAGAACGCACAGCACGCTCCCTCCCCAAACCCCCCACCTCTCTCTCTCTCTCTCTCTCTCTCTCTCTCTCTCTCTCTCTCTCTCTCTCTCTCTCTCTCTCTCTCTCTCTCTCTCTCACACACACACACACACACATACACGCGCGTGCGCGCCCACGTGTTTGAAATGTAAAACCCAACAAGCACCGATAGAAGCAACGACAACACACAACAACAGCGCTTTTCTGATCTATACTGACGACGGCTGTATCTGGCTCATGGGAGCCACTCTTTGTCACAGGAAGTGCTGAGACTCTCTCGATGAGAGTTGGAAACGCACGCTGATAATTCAACCAACAACACAGGAAAAGTGGTGCGGAAGAAACGACGTCCCGGGGGGGGGGGGGGGCTTGCTACGCCTCAACAAGGCTCGTACCCACCTGAGCCTCTGTAAAGGCCATCTTATCCAAAGCTGCAGAACGCCAGCAAGTTTCGGCCACAGCAAGATTTCATTCGAATCTTGCAAGTTGTTCCCGCAGCAAAACTTCATTTGAATAAGGGAGCCAGCATTCCCTAACTATAGACAAAGGAGATACTCTTTGGAGCCTCCAATTCTGCAACAGAACCACCCGGGAGGAGACGAACGACTTTGCATACCAGAAACGCAAATTTTCATGAATCTGTCTGATCAGTTGTGAGCAGGCAAGGGCAGGAAGCGGGCTTCGTTAAGCAGGAGGAGCCGGGGGCTGGCCGTTTCCGCTCTTCGGATCTGGGCCGAAAGCGTGGGGCGCATGTAGGACGGGAGGAGGGGGTCCGACGTCGACGCACCCATGGCAAACCTGGTCGGCTTGGCAGGGGAGGATTGACAAGAACCGGGGTGGCCGTGCTTGCGCAGGCCGTGCCCGGGCTCTCCCGCACAAGCCCATGCGAGCGCTCGGGCCGGCGGCGGGACCCGTCGCGACACCGGGTCCCCAGGGGAGCCCTGTGCGACGGGTTTCCCCGGGGAGCATGGTGCGGATGCCGTCGCCAGGGGCCTCGTGGCTAGCCCAGATGTCAATGCCCAGGCGGGCAGCAGCATCCCCGTGGGCAAAGCAGAGGTTCGCAGTGGAGATGCGGGCTGCATCCTCCCTGACGGTATTGCCGTTCCCGCCCCTCGCACACCCACCTGTCGAAAAGGTACGACCCAGCATCCTTTTTGTTTCTTTTACTTCCCATCGATTTCTCTCTCTCTCTTTCTCTCTCTCTCTCTCTCTCTCTCACACACACACACACACACACACACACACACACACACACACACACACACACACACACATACAGACACACACATATATGAACTGGATAAGTTTTTCCCTAGGAAGCAGCATTGTATCTTCTGTACTGAACATGACCTTTGGCCATAAGCGTTCTACGACTTGTGAGGGAACATCTGACAATACTTCCCTTTTTTGTACACTGCTCAAATAACAGAGCCTTTTGCATAGTCAAGGCTGGAGCCATAGGCAAAACCCATGATCGGTACTGTGCTCAAAACGAAAACAAATTCATTATGTTATCACATCATTAGTCGTAAATACAAATATCAATTTGAGGTTCCATTTCAAGAACACAAAAAAGCCATTGGGAAGGGGGGCGGGTCAAGCCAGAGGAGGGAAAGGCTTAAGGAAGAAGAATGCCGCCGCCGCCGCCGCCGTTGTTGTTGTGTGTGTGTGTGTGTGTGTGTGTGTGTGTGTGTGTGTGTGTGTGTGTGTGTGTGTGTCTGTTTTGAGCAAACAGCTTTATGCCCAAGATGGAAACAGTGCCTTGCGTTGCCCGTATTGGCCGTGTCATTGCTTTCCATCCCAACACTCTGTGAAAAAAACACCCACAATTGGCCTGGGGCACACATCGGAAAAGCGATGCCTGAATCTGGGAAGAACCCCCATGCTATGAGGGCCCAAACCCTGTCCCCTCTCAGGCAAGGAGGGAAAATGTGTGTTGGGGGGGGGGGGGGGGAGGGTGCTGATCACGGTGCAGGCATTAGAAATGGCCTTCTCGTCTGCCCTCCCTTTCCGTCAAGGAATTCACTCACACTCACACTCACACACACACATGTACAGCCACAGTCATACACACACACTTCTTCCACCTCCCCACACACGCACTGCCCGGAGGAGGGGGGGGGCGCCAAGAGGACAGCAGGAAAAGGGTCCTGCACCAGGGCAAGGATACTTGTGGTTGCCCTTGTGGGAGGCAAAGGAAGAGGGACAAATGTCGGCCTCCCCTGGGGGGGGGGGGGTACCAGGATTTGGGTCGTTGATGGGAGCGGAGGCCTGGAGGTGGCGAGCGTGGGGATGCGCGTGCTTGGCATGGCGTGGGGTAGGCGGGCGGCCGTCCTATTTGTTGCGGCGGCTGCTGCCTGTACCTTTGCTCTTGCCAGCTGTATTTTCAAGTCCAGGTAATGCTGTAGCTCCGCTGCCGACTAGCACCCCGCCCGCAAACGAGAGCCCCTCAGGACAGTAATGCGGATGGATGCAGCGATGCACTCACGCGCGCGCGTGCACACACACACACACACACACACACAGAGAGAGAGAGAGAGAGGGGGGGGGGGTTGGAGGGTTGGGTGGGATGAGACGGGGCTGTGGATGTTGCCACACTGAAAAGGAATGCGGCGGTGAGACTGGGATTGCAGCCGCATTCCTTTTTAGTGTGGCAACACGAATGCGGCGGCGAGACCGGGATCGAAGCTTGCATAAAATTAGACACGATGCAGCAGTTCACACACACACACACAGACAGACGGTTTCAGGCACACAGTCAAGTGGACACACCCTTGCGCACACGCTCACAGGGCGGGCGGCACATACACACACGCTCACATGCACACGCACGCACGCTCACACACACACACACACACACACACACACACACACACACACACACACACACATACACACACACACACACGCATGGCGAGCGCATTCGGTGCCCCACCCACGTGTCCCTCCAAGTCCCGCAACTCACCTTCGTACATCTCCCGCACAAACAAGCATTCGTCTTCCCATGGATCTGAGCGTCCCCCACGCCCCCCCCCCCGGTTGTGGTACTTCGACTTTATTTTAATATTATATCTTTACTTATGTTTTCCCGCCAATGTTCCAATAAAGATGCTGTCCCACGGAAACTTCAGCTGTGTTTATCCGTCTCCTCTATTAATGCTTCTTTGATCTCTTCTCTGACTATCAACCCCTTCTTCTGTTTTGTGCCATAGCACCACGCTCTTCAACTTGGGGGAATACAGCCACAGGATGCAAGTATGCCCCACTCCCCCATGGTTGAATCCTTTGACCACACCACGCTCTTCATCTTGGGGGCAAAATGGGGGTCGGGGCCCGGGGAGGGCGAAGGGCCTTGCCATCTGGCAGCGGGGGGTGGCCATCATGCCGTCCAGCTGTTCAACAAGCCTGCGCACGGTCCGCGCAGCTTCCGCCTCACGCTCCCTCCGCTTCCTGGCAGCACGGGGGGGAAGGCGGGTCTGCTTGATCCCGTCGGCGGGCCTCCCCTCCGGAAGAGCGGGGCTCGCTCCTTGATCCCCAGCCCAAAGCCCCTCCAAAGGGCCGTGCCCCGGCTCCCCGCGGGAGGCACTTTCTGACGCAGTCGGCGGCCTCGCCACGTCGTCGGGTCTCCTGAAGGGGAACAGTTCCACCAGCGAGGCCCGGCGGGGCCCCTGCGGCTCGAGCGCTTCCGCATGCGGCCCGCCTCCGCTGGTGGCCTTCTGTACCGCCAGCCGATCCGCTTCAGCACCCTTCTGGAGCCTTCTGGAAGCCTCCGCCGGGCTGCGGGGCCTTGGGCAATGCGAGGGGCCCCCTGGCACAACCAGGCTGGGATCGGGAGGGCGGGATGCCCGGGTTTTGCCCCCGGCGTCATCGGGACGGACGGATGCGTCCCGAGTTGCTGCGCTGCTCAGAGGCTCGAGCTCAGGCGGGATTCCGTGCGGACCAACCGCAGCCCTCCCGCTGCCAGCTGGCAGCGGTTGGTGGTCGGCGTCGGCGCCCGTGGGCTGCGCTGGCGAGGCCGGTCTGGGGGTGGAGCCTGAGAGAGCATGGAGGGCGGTCAGCCCCTGCAGAGAGCTTCCCGTGCTCCCTTCAGGCGAGACGTCCGGGATGCTGTGCAGGTTGCGGCTGGGGGGGCTGGAGAGGCCGAGCGGGGGACTCGCCCCAGACCAGGTCTCTTGCGAGGCCGTGCTGCTCACATGGTCCCCCAGCGTCGCAGAGCGGGAGTTTGCCACTTGAGGCTGCGTTGTGGATCTGCTCTTCCCTGCTGATGTTGGCAGAAGGCTGCGGCCCGGTGCACCATGCTTGGAGGTGGATGCGTGCGGCGGATGTTGCTCTCCCCCAGCCGGGCTTGCCCAGGTCACGGGCTCCAAAGGTCCGGGGGCATCGAGAACAGCCGGCAAGGCGGTCCTGTCGACGGAATCAGCGGTACATTGTAGTGCTTGGGGATCCAAACCAGGCTCTGGGTTCTCCCAGATGTGGCTGACAGCATCTGCCCTTTGGTGGCGACGAGCGGGAACCTCATCAACTGGTCCCGTTAAGCAAGTGGCGGAACCGGGATGGAGCACGTGCTTGGTTGGGCTGCTGCCTGGCTCGCGGGACTTGATGGGCTGAGGAGCGTCTGCACCCTCTGGAGAAGAAAAATCCGCTCGGCCTTTTTCTCCAATGTCACCACCGGTGTTCAAACCCTGCTGTTTCTCACCCGCAGCCTCCTTAGTGGGATTTGGACCCTGCTGCCCTTCACCCACAGTCTTTTTACGGGCATTCATTCCCTGCTGAATTTCACCGGCCGTCTTCCTGGGGGATTTCAGCGTTTGCTGCATTTCACCTGCCGTCCCTTCAGGGAAATTCAGACTCTGCAGCTTTTCACCCTCCATCTCCGTAAGGGGCTTCTGAGCCTGCTGCTTTTCACCCGCAATCTCCGAAGAGGAGTTCAGAATCTGCTGTTTTTCACCCGCCGTCTCCTCCGGGGAATTCAAAGTCTGGTGCTTGTCACTTGGAGGCTCCTTAGGGGAATTCAGACTCTGCTGCTTTTCACCCGCCGGCTCCGTAGGGGATTTCAGACTCTCGTGCTTTTCACCAGGAGGATCCCTCCAGAGGCAGCGGGCGACGTGAGCCCTTGATGGGTGGTGAGTTGCAGTTTTACTGACCGGGCTTGCGTTTGCAGCGTTGGGGTCGAGACCCAGGGCTTGCTTGGAGGGAGTGCCGACGGGGCTGAGGGACCCATGGGGAAGGTCGGGATCCCTCACCTGCACAAGAAAACGAGCACTGACCAGGCCGACGGCACTGCAGGGATTTGAACCCGGGTTGCCTACGTCGAGCGGCGTGCCATCACCCATTGGCGCCTGCAGGTCTGGATCCGGATCATGCAAAAATTCGGCGAACGACCGGCTTATCAGCCCAGCAGTGTCGTCCGCGGCTGGCAATGTTGAAGCAGGGGAGCACGCAAGGCTGCTTGATTCTGCATCAGTTGCAAGGGGTTGATCCGGCATGCCGGAGGGGCTCGAGCGTTTTCCGACGTCGCTCGCCCTTCTGCTGTTGTTTGAGTTGGGGGCCTGATCCACACAGGCGGTGATATCCTTGAGGGGGCTTCTGGCCTCATCCGGGGTTTGGGGACTGCCGAGGGGCCCCTCTGGGCCCCCGGGGCTAGAATGGAGGCCGCCGATTTGGGAAAAGCCCCCAGCGCCGCTGCTGGGGATCCATGCAGACTCGAGCAGTACTGCCAAAGCATCTCGTTTGGAAGCTGGCCCAGCACAAGGCCCCCCAGGGCCTGGAAGGCTTGTCTTGGTTGTAACACAGTGGTTGTCTGGTGGGCAAGGTGGGTGAAGCATACTGCGGGCCTCCATGATGAGGCGGTCCAAGGTCGCGAGCGTGTTTGCAGCAGCTAGGGGTGCATGATCGGGCATGGAGCGCCGCAGGATGGCTCCCGGCCTGGCCTCCCCGGCACCCGCGGCACCCCGGGGCCGGGAGACAGGGCTGGCAGGCGCGCTGGCTGCAAACTTTGCTTGGCACTGCTGAGAAGAAGGCTGCGAAGTCGGTCCCCCTGGCAGTTGCTCTGCCGTGGTACCGTGGAACTGCCCAGGGTCTCCCTGCGGTGCTAGCGAGGGCTGCGGAAGCGCATGACCACGAGGCCTCCGCTCCCAAACAGTGGTACCCTGGCTGGCGAGTTTTGCCAACGCTGCGGCAGAACTCCTTCGGGAGCCTTGCGGCGGAGCTTCTGCCACGATGGTCTCCCCAGGGTGCCGACCGTGTGGACCGGTGGCCGCTGGGGAGGAGTCCGTTGCCTCTAGCAGGCCTGGAAGAACCGACTCTCCTCTCAGTGTCTCGGCAGGGTCGAATGAGCTGGCGTCTGGAGACCGAGCCCCGGGTCCCGCATCCGTAGGGGGACCAAACCCGTCATCGAGGGCGTCCATGTTGAGCATGCAATTGATTCGGTGCCGCCGATTTTCAGCAAACTGCTGCAAGCCTTCCAGCGCTGCCTCGCGTGCCCGTTGGGAGGGGGGGCGGTGACGAACACGCCGGGCGGGAATGGTCCAGTGCTGTTCTGGGGGCCCATCCTCTGGTGTCCATCCCCTCGCTGCCCTGGTGGGCTCCAGGCTCCCTAGGGTACCAGCCTTCTGGCGGGATTCCAGGGGCAGAGAAAAGGCGCCTTTGGTTGGGGCGCTGCCATGTGTCTGTGCTGGAGGCGTTTGCAGGGACTCAGCGGGGCTGTGAGAGGCTGGTGTCTCATGGGACCTTGAAGAGGAGAGTGTCCGGGCTTCCACAGGGTCGTTAGCTGGTGACGGGTCCCTTTGGGGACCGGTCTTTGTGGGGACCGGAGTGCGGAGCTTTGGTTTGAAAGACAGCATCTGCAGTCTTCCGTGTAGCTGCAATGGCGCTGCGGACGGGGTCTTGTCTAAGCCTCCTCCTCCTCTCCCGATTGCTCCTCCTGTCCGTGACCGCAGTTTCGCAGTGAACTTGCAGATTGTCTAGTAGTCACTTGTTGAATCCTCTCGACACTGCAGCATTAAGTGGATCACCAACGTGTTTGATGATGATGAAGCCTCAGATGGAAGACCCTCCGTTTGAACAAGTTTGATGAAAACTTTTCGATTTCAAGAGGTGCCCGGGCGTTTCAATCTGAGAAATTTTTGAACAGGACACCATACTTAGAACAGGAACCCCAACACAAAAACATCAAAGCAAACAGATCATAAGAGCATGTATTCACACATGCAGCATCCCATACTTTTCTGCGCTTCCCACCCCCTCCGCCACCCACCCCCCCCACACACACACACACCGTACCCCACCAGTTGCCTCCCCTCTCCCCGACCTGCCACCAAGTCCGTGGGTCCACCAACTTCTATGCCCCACCAAATAAGGTTGACCCTCATTTTCCTCCCTCAGTGCATTGGAAGCCAGCGACGCCCGGCCGGCATTGCAGGAACGCGATCTTCCTGGCCTTACCTCCTGTGGGAGGGACGGCAGCGCCAGTGAGAGGGTCGCCGTCGGCGGGAAGGGGAGTCCCGGCAACTGCGTGCAGGCGGAAGTGCCTAATGGCGGCAATGTGGTCTCTCCGCATCTCCTTCTTTGCAGCGTTGCTCCGCTCCCGAGCCGCGCTGGGCAGGCTCGGTACACTGTGGCAGTTGGCCACCCCATTCTGCCAGGAGCCCTCCCTCAGAATTCCCAGCTGCGCAGGATCCTGCAAGCAAATCCCCCACGACCATCAGGCCCTTCCATGAGGCGCAGATTTGCACATGCGGGGATCCCCGGCGTGCCTCTGCCCGCCTTTGCTGTCGTTTGGGCAGCGCGGTCCTGTTTTCATGCTAACTAGTAAGCACAAGGGCGCAAAAGAAATGTCGGTTTGGAGCCCCACCCGCCTGGGGGGGGGGTTGTTTCTTTAAATAACATGCAGGCTCCCAAGCGCGGCCACGCCGAGGGGAAGTGGAGAGGAAGACAGAGAAAGAGAGAGAGAGAGAGAGAGAGAGAGAGAGAGAGAGAGAGAGAGAGAGAGGGAGAGGGAGAGAGAGACAGACACACACACAGAGAGAGAGAGAGAGAGAGAGAGAGAGAGAGAGAGAGAGAGAGAGAGAGAGAGAGAGAGAGAGAGAGAGAGAGAGAATGGATGGGCGGTAAGTCGAGGGAAAGCACTTCATGCTCCAACTGAATTATGTGGGAGCAATCCTTTCACCGCGAGTTTTTGCTTCATTCCATCCTTGACCCCACTTACCTGAGACCTGGCACTACTTGCCCTTGGCCACCAACAGCTGGGGGAATCAGATTTGGAGACTGGATCAGCAGCTGGGAAGGGGATAGCATAAAAGTGCTCAACCACAACCTTATGGGAAGAATCCCTCTGTGATGCTCTTGCTTCATTCCTTTCTGCCAGACCCAGCATACCTCAGTTGAACACTACTTGCACTTCGCACATATGTCACTACAATGCAATCCCCACTTGCTGGAGGTTCACCAGACAGGCCGTGTTCCAATCTCCCTCACCCACATCGTGCTCTCTTCGCTTTTGACTGCCCATAGAACCTTGGATCCTCACTGGGCGTCAACTGCTTGTCCCCAGTACCATTACGATGCTTGCGCACTAATGTGCCCGTACTGCCCTAGACAGGACGCTCACCCTCTGCCGAGAAATACAATGCTTTTGTTGCACAGGATGACCCACCAGGATTTCCGTCCGCTCGACTGCTGGGAGGGAGCATGATGCCACTGACATTTGGCTGAAGGATGGAGGGGAGGAAACCACATTGTGGCTGGCCAAGGTGGAGCTCTTCGAGCTATTGCCTAGCAGTCCCCGGGATTTCTTCTCTTGCGCATCAGCCTGCGTATTAACAGTGGACCTTACAACCAGGCTATGAGTACCTCATATCTAAACATTTTGTCTCTTGCTATCATTTTTCAAAAAAGAACAGTTCATCGGGGTAGCATTGTGTTATAGCTTGTGACCTCCGACATGCAAGTAACGCAGCACACATACCAGGATTGAGCTTTCATCATGAAAAGAACCACCATGGTGTGGCTCCGACAAACAACCACCTTCGCCTGGCTAGACCCTTGCAAGAAAGAAAGGAGAAGCTTCCTACATACGGGGACCGTACTGTTGCGTGGAATTGAAGTGGGCAGATATTCAGAGCAGGTTGGCACAGTAATTGCAGGTTCTGCAGGGGTGGAGTGAGCAAAGGCAGAAAGTGGTGGGGGGCGAAGTTTACAACCTCTCCACCCCTTCAGGGGGAAGGCGTGTCCTTCCAATAGCATAATTGTGAAAAATAACTCCACGCATGAGTCATCATCAACTAATGTAACCCAGAATCATCCCGTCATGTCACCTGCTTGGCACCGGAACAGCTTTGGGCGTACCTCGATGTACCTCAAACAAGTCAGGCCATGTTTCGAACAACCTTTCATCTGCAAGACATGTTATACTAAATGGGTTACATCCTCTTTAGGGACTTTCACGAGGTGAAGTGAAAGAAACGTTGCCAACGAACCGAGTACCGGAAGACGGACGAGCCATTTCCACACTAACCAATCCTCAGTCGGTCACAACCATGCTGGAAAGCAAGTACAGGTTGACCATAAGAGACTATTCCGTATAATTGGACAAACTATTGCTAGGCGGCTTGGTTTACCAACCGCTGGCACGGTCGCCGGTTTAAAAATTTGCGACTATGGTGATAGGAAGCTTCCATTACAGGCAAGCTGTCGATCAATATATTGATACAATACCCAGAAAGTGGAATATGACGTACGTCGGTCAAAGTTTGCGTCCACCAAGCGCCGGGGCGGAATCGAAAACAGCCCATGAAGACGCCCTCTAGCTCCCTTTCCATATCGGGGTAAGTCGCCTAATGGCCTTCTTCGTATGTTTTAACTTAACTCATATCCTCACCTGAGTGTCCCCTCATGTGTGCCAGAACCAAGGTCTTGCTTTCCTGGTGCGCCTCACTGGACAATGGCACATCCTCCGTATTGCCCGTATCGTCAGATACGGTGGGTTTGACCTCCAATGACGGTCCCACGTACCATGAAACCCGACCCGAAGGGGCCGTTCTGAGGGGCCACATCTCAGATATGTAAATCCGTCGGGCCCGAATTTCCAATTCGTCATAGATGCATTCAGATACATTCAGATTATTGCTCACTCTCGTGTTGTGTTTACTACCCCCCATTCCAGGAGTTTACGGGCCACTGTTCACTCAAAGTCAGTCCGTAACTAGCCTAAGGTACATAGCCTTGCATTGTGCAGTGCAAGGTCGAGCGCGACCAGGTTCCGGTTCAGATTCGGATCCCCAGGGGTGAGCATGTTCCCCTGAAGTCGAACGGTCTGCTTCGGCAGGTTCAGGTTCACCTTCACCCAGGCTAGAAGCCACTGCCAATAGGGTCTCCACGTAACCTATCTCTTGTGCTAGAAAGAAGAAGAAGAAAGAGACGTACATGGGAGTTCCAAGTTTACATCCAATTTGCAAAGCATTGCTCATCCAATACACACCGGTTTTGATGAGTCTCGAACTGGGACTAAACATGAGCTACTGCAGGCAACTCGTGTGTACAAGCGCACGCACACACGCGCAGACTCGCACGCGCACACACACACACACACACGTGCACACACACACACACACACACACACACACACACACACACACACACACACACACACACACACACACACACACAAACTCAGACACACACACGGGCACGCGCATTCGCACACACACACTGGCTTGAGCTGACTTTACCCAAACCCCCCCCCCCTCTCTCTCTCTCTCTCTCTCTCTATCTCTCTCTCTCTCTCTCTCTCTCTCTCTCTCTCTCTCTCTCTCTCTCTCTCTCTCTCTCTCTCTCTCTCTCTCTCTGTGCGCGCGCGCGCGCGCGCGCGTGTGTGTGTGTGTGTGTGTGTGTGTGTGTGTGTGTGTGTGTGTGTGTGTGTGTGTGTGTGTGTGTCATGCTGTCTTTCTGAAAGTCGTTCATCTCATTGTTTCTTTGCACATGTGTTCAGTTACTTGCAAACACGATCGTGTGAAGATATCACGTGTCCTTGACATCGGGATACACCCAGCCGCCATTGTCATCTCACCTTCGCGTTCCAACAGGAGCAGGCGATGACAGGTATGTACCAGGGTGGCGACGATGAGTAGAAAGAGACCCCGTCGCTTTCACACCAATGGGCCGCAATAAGTGGCCACTATGGTGCAGCATGCTGCGCAGTGGCGTGTAGGTACCATGGTGTATGTAGCTTGTATGTACCATGGTGCAGCAGTGATAGTAGCAGTGCTACCATGAGATGTAATGAGGCAGCCGTACCTAACTTCGCCCCATGCCTGGTATACAGCAAAAGCAGTCATGGACATCTATACATCGCAATGCAAAGATTGAGTCTAACACGGGCAGATGGATCACTTCTGGCAGAGAACGCTTCAGGACAACAAACGACGACCTTGCTTGTATGGTGTGTCAAATTTGATTGAAATCCGAGTGCAAGAAGGGTGAAATCAGGTAAAATCACTGACATAAATTACTTTTCCTTAAAAAATCGGGATGGTGTACAAGCAAGCTTTACAGCGTGCCCCTCAGGTGGGTACGTACCACCACTGGTGCTGCTCATGAGTGAACAAACGATTAACGACGTCGCCACAAAGGGTGCCGAGGGAAATAAAACCAAACACAATCTTAAGGCACCCAACAGTACCCTTGGGCCAACACCAGTCAACTTTCTATGGGTAAAGGTTTTGCGACCACGATAACAGACTTCACGAAGGGCTGTCAGCCCATCCCATTATTGGAATATTCCCATCGCATCCTTGTGACAGGCCTGGTTTGCTGAAGCCAAACCCGGACAGAGCGCCCCAACTTAGGGCCGCTCCGCAGGGAGCGCCCCAATTACCAAAGACTGATATATTTACCTTTTACCTCTTAATTTCAAGGGCGGGGCCTTGCATGCAAGCAACCCTGCGCAGGGCCCCGTGCTCCTAGCCCACAAAAGACAAGTGCAGATGCAATCCGACCACACAAGCAATGCAAAAACACAACTTAAGTGTGTACCCCCGAACATGGAACATGCGACCATCTCCAAATGCAAAAAACATGGCCCCCAAAAAGACGCGTCTGCCTTGATCAAGCTTCATGAAGCCGTCTCGCAAGTGGCGAACATGTCACTGGTACCCCCACAAGGTATAAAGCTCAGACATATCCGCTACAGCTCCATTATTGTGTAAGGCAAGTCGGCACAATTGTTGTACAGCACCTTGTTCGCAGAGGAAGAGGAGGAGAGTTTGACACGCAAGTGCATACAGCACAGCGGCCCTCCCGTGCACTGCTTACAAGGGCACCCAGACTTACGGAAAGCTTCTTAATCTTGATCAATTATGACCAGGCCCCCGCCCTTCACATGCACGACAGAACTCCCATTGAGCTTTACCACACTACAGCAACTATACTTTGACACCACTCAAGAGCTGCTGGGGCACAAGAGCAATCAACCCGTCCCGGCCCGAGGCCACTGCTGCAGAGCGTGGCCACCAAGGAGGATGTATGACTCCAGGAATAATGTCCATTGAGAGCCTTTGCCAGTGCTTATGCAGATTGATACCACATTGTTCGAGAATCCTTGTATGCAAAGCCCCTTTCACACGGCTCTGATATTCATACTACACTGATATTGATGTATGAATAATACTGATGTTAATTTGACAGTGACCTTATCTTCATATTGATGTTAACATGGTTTGCACTCAGCTTGCGATGGCCATGATGTGCCAGCCAAAACGAGAGCCGGCGCTCAAA
Organism: Botryococcus braunii; assembly: GCA_002005505.1. Classification (NCBI taxonomy): domain Eukaryota; kingdom Viridiplantae; phylum Chlorophyta; class Trebouxiophyceae; genus Botryococcus; species Botryococcus braunii. The sequence continues at coordinate 86,416 of KV908564.1, forward strand.
TTGGGGTCCATGCAGCCTTTTGTAGGACCCTCGGGCACCGAGGCTTCATGTGAACTTTTGCAGAACCCTCAGGAATCTAACAAAGACATATTCATGTTTATTCTGATGCTTATATTTGTACCCTCGTTCCGGACTGCTTCCCTGGGAAAGAAACCATTTCAACTTCGCCGATTCTCCTCCGCTGCAACATGCTAGGAGAAGGTCGACATCATTTGGCCCCAGCGTCAAATGTGTCCAGCATGACAATACCAATGCTCAGTTGAATCCCATCCTCCATGCCAACTGGCGTGAGAGGCATTCGCAGAGACACTGGACCTTTCATCCTGAATATATCAGGAGTACACTCCACAGTTGCTGTTGCTCTTCCCTCCTGCACGCAGGGAGTGAACACCCGGCCTGCTAGCTCGATCTCCAAGACAGTTTATGGCCACGGAATCGCACTGCCGGGAGTATTGGGGTGGGAGCTCAGGACTCCTTCCCCACCCCCCCCCCCGGCCATCTTCCTTTTCCTGAGTGAATCCAGCAGGGCTCCTGAGCCCATGTGTTGAAGTTGTCCACACTATATACGTAGTCCAACTTGAAGCAGTAACCACAGCCCCAGACAGCATTTGGAGCTGTCTGGGGTGCACACCACCCATCCAGAACCAGATCACCTTTTGATGTAGCCTAAGACACCATCCTCCACACTCTCACATGGAGTAGTAAGAGCAATTGTGCGTGCGCGCGCGCGCGCGCGCGTGTGTGTGTGTGTGTGTGTGTGTGTGTGTGTGTGTGTGTGTGTGTGTGTGTGTGTGTGTGTGTGTGTGTGTGTGTGTGTGCGTGCGCGCGCGCGCGCATGTGTCCCTGGGGGCAGGGGGAGGAGGATGGTGGCAAGCTTAAGCTTGTGCATTCTCACACGCGCCTACCCTTTTTCGCCTCCCCTTTTTTCCTCTTAGCTCAACAAGTCCAATCCCCTCCCCCACGCCAGGCTAGGACGCCTCCAAAACCTGCAGCACTGATACTGAATTAGTATCCTAGTCCTTTCAAAAAACATGGCGGCAATTGTCGCTCTGCAAACGCCCCTCCACCCTCCACCCTCTTTTCCC
>KV908564.1:92500-109597 GCA_002005505.1 Botryococcus braunii
CAGAGGGCCCTTTTCCTCGGTGCCAGGCCAACTTGGGACAATCTCAGATAGGAGCATCGGGGGACGGGGGGAGGGGCCGGGGAGAACAGGGCCAAATGCCACAAAGCGAGACCTCATCATATGAAGAACATGGGTTTTCCAGGGCATGTGTCCCAGCACCTCTGCAATCCCAATCCCGCCTAGGACCAAAAACTGCTGCAGAAAACGCTGTTTGAATCGCCTTCCACATGCATTCCATGTGCATGTGCATGACCGACCTTGCATGTGCAAGTGTACGATCGTGCGTGCTGTGGTGTTGTGCGTACGTATGCCTCCCGTCAGCTCTGGTGCAATCTCCAATAGGCCTACACATGTTTTAAGCGAGTGCTCGTAGAGACCTCCTGCACCTTACGAGCGCATTGGCCGACCCTGAACCAGCTTTGTTTGTTTGGCCTTTTGTTCCAGAGAGGAAAAGCGTTGCAGCGGATTTACTCTCATCTCCTCAAGGGCACTCAGATTCACAAATGTCTACCAGGGCAGTACAATCGTGTCTCTGTGTGGGTGTGTGTGTGCACGCGCGTGTCTGTGGGGGGGGGGGGTGGGGATGGTCTCAAACACATCATGCCCTCATCTTGCATACACAGGTGCCATTCTGATATTAACGCATGGGCGCCTGGCGGGGCCATTTCTCATTTCCTCTTGGCACTGAACATCTCATTAAGTGACAAATGCTCCTGGAAGTCGTTGCGTTGATGTCCTTCCTCACAAGGGGAAGAAAAGGATAGAAGACTGACCCATTGACCATTTGCTGCCCATTGGGACAAAAATGACAGCAGGAAAGAAAGAAGTACAGAAAGAAAGGAGACAGCAAGACAGGAGGAAAGAAAGAAAGGAAGCAAGAATGGAAGTAAGCAGCAAGTATGGCAGCAAAAAGGGAAGGAAGAAGGACAAAGAAAGACAGTGGTGCGAGGGGGCAGCCGCATATGAACATGGGCATGAAGCTTGTAATGCAGTGCATAGCACTCGTCAACATTCCTTGATGCAGAATATTGGAACAGACAGCACCGAAGCTCCATCTGAAGAGGGATGCGGCTCAAAGGCCGGAGGCCCGCCCGGGGGGGAAGGGGGGGGATTGGGGGACAACATACATTCACACACTCACACACACACACACACACACACACACACACACACACACACACACACACACACACTCACACTCTCTCTCTCTCTCTCTCTCTCTCTCTCTCTCTCTCTCTCTCTCTCTCTCTCTCTCTCTCTCTCTCTCTCTCTCTCTCTCTCTCTCTGTCACACACACACACACACACACACACACACACACACACAGAGAACGAAAAAGGGCAAGAAGCCTCCTCCGAGGTCACAGGAGGGAAAAGGGGCGGGGGCCAGGCAACGTACAGTCGAAGCGCTCAGTGAGCCTGGGGTGGTGAGGGGAGTCACGACATCCTCAGTGTCGGCTTCTGAGGGTGCCGGTGCTAGGGAGTCCACGTCCCCTTCCTTCTCCGCCTCCTCTTCAGGGTCCGATTTGGACCCAAAAAATCCAAATGAGAAGCTGCTCTTCTTCTTCTTTTTGGGGGCTTCTTCCAGTGGGGCCTCCTCGGGTGCCACGCCCGCTTCCTGAGCCTGCGCACCAGTGGCTCCATCACTGTCTAATCTCCTCAAGGATTTGGGAGGAAACATGCCCAGAGATCTTCGCCTTGCATCCACAGAAAGATACCGCAAGTGAGAGATGGGCAGGAGAGGTCCACAGCACCGTCCCACCTCAGCATGAGAGATGGGGCGACTACCGGGGGGGGGGGGGGGATGGAGTGACCTGCTTGTGGGGTGGGACTGTGTAGCTGGTGTGTGTGGGGGGGCAGACGGTGCGGCTTTGTGTTTACCTGTTCTTTCCTCCATGTGCAAATTTGCAACCTCCCACCCCCCCCCCCCCCCCCCCCCCCCCCCCCCCCCCCCACACCCACCACCACCACACACCACAGGAGAGAGGAGAGAGGAGAGAGAGGGAGAGGGAGGAGAGGAGAGGAGAGAGAGAGAGAGAGAGCGAACACGACATCCACATGCACACAACCGCAGAAACAACAGTCACAGCCACAGCAGAAGCATCAAAAGACAAAAGCACAATCAGAACCGGCAGGCTGCAAGCCACCACAGCCGCAGCGAGAGTAGCAATACAGGGAGCAGAGGCGAAGCCCACCTCATCCTCATCTGCGCCTGCAAGGGCTCCCACGCTCTTCTTCTTCTTCTTCGGCAAACCCGCCTCATCGTCAGCATAGTCCTCGTTGAAGGGCCCAAAACCGCTCTTCTTTGCCGTCTTCTTCGGTACGCTCCCGGCCCCTTCCTCCTCCTCTTCGGCCACGTCATCCCCAAGCCCCCCGGCCGGCGGACGAGCCAAGGAACCTGCTGAGTCCTCTTCATCAAGTAGCTCACCATCTTCTTGGGCCTCGCCCGCGGCGGCCGCTCCAGGCTTCTTTCCCAGCAGAGTCGCAGACCTGGAGGTCAGGGGTCCCTCGCCCTCCTCCTTCTCGCCAACCTCGAGGGAGTCGTCCGCGCCGGCCTCCTCGTCGGCAGCCGCCGCCGCGGCAACCTTCGCGGGAGTGTTCCAGAAGCTTCCCTTCGACAGAGCCCCAAACAGGCCCCCCCCTGTGGCGGGCGCGGCCGCTGCGGGCTCCTCCCGGTCTTCTTCGCCCGCCAGCTCCGCGACCTTCTTGTGCTTCTTCGAAGCCGCGGGTAATGCCCCCGCTTCGTCAGGATCCGCGGCGGCATTTTCATCGATTTCCTCCTCCTCCTCCTCCTCCACTCCGGCAGCCGTAGGCTTGGGCAGTTTCTTCTTCTTTGCGATCGCACCCAGTGCCGCAGCATCCTCCTCCTCATCCGCAGCCGCAAGGCTTGGCGCCTCGGCGAGGGGGGCGATATCGTCCACCTCCTCGTCCTCCTCCGTACCGCTTGCTCCTCCAGCCGACTTCTTCTTGTACCGCTTTGGGCTGCTGGCCTCGTCCTCAGGGTCCTCTTCGGCCAAGATCCCAGCGGACGACTTCTTCTTGGGTAAAAGCGCGGCGCCGGCCCCTCCCTCCGCATCCGCCACCTCTTCTTCGCCCACGACGCCTGCGGCTGGCTTCTTCTTGGACAGGGTTGAGCTGCCGGCTTCGTCTTCCGGATCCACTTCCTCCTCTTCCTCCTCCCCCTCCTCCTCTTCGTCTTCTCCCAGCGCGCTGCCTGTGGCAGACTTCTTCTTGGATTGCGGTGTACTGCCAGCATCGAGTTCGGAGTCCTCAGCCTCCTCCTCTCCCGCCATGGGTGCCAGGCCCGCCTTCTTGCCCTTCTTCCCGAGCGGACTTGCAACCTCATCTTCGGAGTCCTCCGCCCCCTCCTCCTCCTCCTCCTCCTCGTCCACCGAGGACTTCCTCTTGAGCGTCTTGAGCGGACTGCCGACCTCCTCCTCAGGTAGATCCTGCATCCGTGCACGCTCCAAGCTCTCGTACATCAACAAAGTGTCGGGAAGTGTGCGCGCTCCCTGGTGATCAAGTTTTCCCCGGTGCTTGGGACCCCAGGGGATCCATCAGTCCCAGTCCCGCGAGACCCAAATTTGTAGAGGCCCTTCAGGGGGGGATGCAGTAGCCCTGGGGATCCAGTTGGGGCATGAAGCAGCCCCAAAATTGCCCCCACCCCCCCTTCTTTTCAATCCCCCCACGGTTTGCAACCCCCCCGGTTGGTTGCACCACCGCATATTGCAATTCCCTCGGGGAATGGAATAGCCCGTATTTCCCCATTCCACCGTCCCTCCAAATAGCCAGCGTCCCAGTCCGTGAACGTATCAGGAATGCAAAGTACTGGCCTGTAACCGACCTCCCAGACGCGCTCCTCTGGCCTTGTTTTCATTTAAGGAACCAGTATGATTAATCCTTTTCCAGGATTGCTATCTCTCTCTGGCTTTGGGGCTTTCTGCAGCAGTGCTCCCTTTGCATACGATCGGAAGAAAGCACAAACACAAAAGCAGGTCGCATAACGGAGCAGTTTTTATATGATGCACTATTGTTACAGAGGACACAGGCTGAGGGGTTGGACCCTGCTTTGAGTAAAGCCACATCGATCGTATTCTCTCTCTTCTCACTCACACACACACACACACACACACACACACACACACACAACACACACACACACACACACACACACACACACACACACACACACACACACACATGTGCGCGCGCACGAACCCGAACACACACTCTGGGACTTCTAATGATCTTCCACTTGGTCAACACTTGCAAAGCAGCGACTCTAAAACATCCGAAGTGCGCATGCTGCATGCCCGCGCGAGAGAAGGGGGGGGGAGGGGGGGGGAGAGAGAGAGAGAGAGAGAGAGAGAGAGAGAGAGAGAGAGAGAGAGAGAGAGAGAGAGAGAGAGAGAGAGAGAGAGAGAGAGAGAGAGAGAGAGAGAGAGACAGAGAGAGAGAGAGAGAGAGAGAGAGAGAGAGAGAGAGAGAGAGAGAGAGAGAGAGAGAGAGAGAAAGAGATTGAAATGTCCCAATTGATGCTATGCAAAAGCTGTCGAAAAGCTGACAGCCACACTGAGAGCCAAGCTCTGCCTAGCCGAAAGAACTCTAACCTCTGCAAAAGCAAAATTTACCAAGATGCACACGCACACATGCGACTGCGCACGCGCGCGCGCGGGCGCACACACACACACACACACACACACACACACACACACACACACACACAACCCGAACATAGACGGCATACACATCAGTGCGCACGACGATGCAAATATACGTCGAATTGAAGGTGGTGCGCTTCAGTGGCGGGTGTGGTGGACAAATGAGGAGGGAGGAGCAATGTAGGCAAGGGGAAGAGAGGTGCTGGACGAACAACGAGAGAGGAAACGGGGTAATGAGAGAAACAAGAGGGAGACTTCGCGGGAAACATGTGAGCGCCCCTCACCTCCTCGGACAGCTGCGAAACGGGTCCCCTGGCGAAAGTGGGGACTGTGTCGGGTGTGGCGCGGGACCAAGACGGGCGGTTCTCGCTCAGAGAACTGTCTTTTGGTCCCAGCCCCGCGCTTCCCCCGTTTTTTGGCCCCCCTTCAACATTCTCCACAGCAGCATCCCCAGTTTCGGGCTTCTCGGCAATCTTCTCCAGAAGCTCTGCCTTCTCCCCCAGATCCTTCTTCTGGAAGACTCCCAGGTTGTCATCTGCAGTGCCTTCATCAGCCTCCGCGGTATCCCCCTCTGTCGTGTTCACAGCCAGAGCCTGCATCGACCGCACTCGCTGCCATGACTTGGCCCATACGGATGTGTAAGGTGTGAAGCATTCAATGACCTCGTGTTTCCTGCATGCTCTTGACAAGCCCACTGTCCCACAAACTCCTGCCCAATACAAAGACTGGAGTGTCTCTACACGTCCGTTCGTATGTTCCAGCGCATATACGTCAGTCTGTGCAAGTGTGACTCCGAGTTCAGCACATGCGGGTGTGGAGAACGCGAACGCGTTCTGAGACGATAATCAAAACTCCCCCCCCCCCCACTTTTCCATCATTTCCCCTTCTTCTTATGTTAGTCAAACTCATACGTCTGTCTCGACCCCCCATCCTCCCCTTCCCTCCATTGCCTCTCTGTCCGCTCTATGCAAGCAAACATATCTGGCTCTGACTCTCCCCTCCCCTCCCTCCCATGCCCTTTCTGTAACAACAGCCTACCTTCTCACTATCAAGCAAAAGAAAGACAGCGCAAAAGACGCAAAATCCTGCCCCCCGTTTTGCCCTGTACCTCTCTTGGCTGTACCTCTCCCTTCCCGTCTCCCCCAAACCCCCTCCCACGGGAGGCTGGCAGGGAGGGAGAGGAAGCACGAGGGAGCCGCTGGCACCCAGCAAGTATAAATCAGGCCACCTATGGTCTCCTCCCAAAACAAGAACTTACGGCCTCCCTTGCTCTTGTAAACATCAGAGGGTCCGAGTCATGAAACAAAGGTGGGCCACCAACCTCATCATCCTCATCTGGCGCAGCATCTTCTGCCTCCACATGACTGGGTTTATTGTCTCCAGCCTCCTCTTCACCATCCTCTTCCGCATCAGCTTCCTGAAGCTTCACTTTGTGCCCGAGCCCTGCAACCCCAATCATGGGATGTCATGCTGACACTCACCAAGCCTCCTGCGACTCGACAGACACCAGAAGTGTACAAACAAAATAACCGTGGTAAACTATCAACCATGTGCATCAAGAGTACCCATACTCGCAGGCCAAACGCCAATTATCCCACCATCCTCACAGCTCTCCAATGCTCCTTGCCCGTATCCTGCTCTCCAAATGCTCCTAAACGTTGAAAATTCATCCTTCTATCTGACAACCTATTTACAACCACGACTCCCCTCTCCAACCCCCACCCACCCAACCCACCCCTTAGGGGTTCTGGGGTATCCACCGGTCGAGACCAGTCCATCGCGGCTGTCCCCAAGTAACTCTTGCACCTTGCACAAATTCTAGCTACCACATAAAGTGCGCAAAGCAGTGCAAATAAAAAATCTGGATGGAAGGACATAGCAAAGGACAGAGGAAAGGCCAAGAGTAGCCACTAAAGCTATGGATAACAATCTGTTGAGCAACACAAAATCTGATTACACAAAAAATGGTATACACAAGGTTCCTCCAATTGCTTGGAACATGGGCTTTGTGTGCTCAAGGGACAGCAGGCTTGACACAACGGCCCCTTCTCCTCCCAAAAAGAAGTCTGATGATATCCACGAAGGGTTGATGGGGCACATTAGCAAACAAACAAAGGCAAACGCCAATTCTTCCTCTAGTTCCTTCTACAGTTGAACATCTAGCGAGAGGAAGTCGGCCGGCTTCACCCAGCGGAGTCACTCCAGCACCACCCCACCACTTACAAACCGAGTATCACACCAGAAGCCTTCAAGGGTTTCGAAAAAGATGAACACTAAGCTTAAATTCTGCTTTACTTACGAAGTATCCGCCGATTGACAGCAGCCATCGCCCTCGCCGAACGGCCAGTACGTTCACCATAGCTGACTTCCCCGGGGTTTGCCAACTTCACGCCGTCAGTCAGTGCTGCCGCATAGACTAAACATAAAGCGGAAATCAGACAGAGGCCCAGCAAATTCACACTCGTGCTCATCTCGTTCAATATACTGTCGGAACACCTCAGGAGTGACGGGCCCGCTAGGGCCCGGCCTTAGACCTTGTCTTCAACTAACACCAAGAAGCTTAGGCCGCTCTGCCCAGGTGGACGCATTGAGAACCGATTGGGCGAAAAATTGGGCTTCCAAGTCAATCTGCAACAACCCTCTACAGATTGCGGACGCTTCCCGTGTTAAATACAGACTAGTGTAACCATCAAACAGGTTGCCCTAGTGCACCGCAGTCAATGCTGCCAAAAACCTGGCTGAAACCTAGTCCAAGAAGTCCAGACTGCAACCGAGTTGTCCCCTGGTCGAGCAGCATGCGATGTTGATCTCTAGATCCACCCCGAAATTGACCTGCAACGGAAATCGTTGGTAATAGATCGTCGTACTGCCGCGTGATCCAACATGCATTTGGTTCCAGCGCATTCAACCAGCTTCCATTGGAAGCCTTTGCTTCCCAGAAGGAACCTTGCCATTCCAGTACGCTGCTATCTTTTAAGACAAATGGAATACGTTGACACAATGTGATACGCCATAAAACAGAAAAAGGGGGGGGGGGGGGGGGGGGGGGGCAAGCATGCTTGCCCACAGCCTTCCTTGCAAAGAGGTGCTCGCCATTGCACTTGAAAAAATCCCAGAGACAATGAATAGCCAATCCTGTTCCCCTGTGCCCCAGGATCACTTCGCCACATGAATGTAGCTCTGTTTACGACGGGCTGGGGAGCAGGCACTATTCAAGTTTATATTGCTTTTTTCCATGCGTGTGGTGATACACATACTCACACACTTTTGGTAAATCGGGCACTTACCGTGAAGGACAGGATGTGTGTGTGTGTGTGTGTGTGTGTGTGTGTGTGTGTGTGTGTGTGTGTGTGTGTGTGTGTGTGTGTGTGTGTGTGTGTGTGTGTGTGTGCGCGCGCGCGCGCGGAATAAGAGTGTAATTCCCGGGGTGGGTCCAGTGGTCCTGAGCCGTGCTTGCACATTGCAATACTGTACAGCCAGTGGTCACTCCTATGTTTGAATATCCTTATCCCACGCTCATATATATGTGTGGAGTGCGTGTGGGCACATTTGTACGTCTGTGTGTGCATGTTGTGCGTGTGCGCGCGTGAGAGAGAGAGAGAGAGAGAGAGAGAGAGAGAGAGAGAGAGAGAGAGAGAGAGAGAGAGAGAGAGAGAGAGAGAGAGAGAGTGTGTGTGTGTGTGTGTGTGTGTGTGTGTGTGTGTGAGAGAGAGAGAGAGAGAGAGGGGGGGGGGAGAGAGAGAGGGAGAGAGAGAGAGAGAGAGAGAGAGAGAGAGAGAGAGAGAGAGAGAGAGAGAGAGAGAGAGAGAGAGAGAGAGAGAGAGAGAGAGTTCTATTCCTGTTAGCATGAGAGGGATCTTAAATGGGGGACCCTTTGCATCGCGCGTGATTAACCGATATGGACGACTGCAGAGACAGTCTAGCCTACGAACTCCAACACGTACAAGTCAGCCAACTCTTCTGCACGAGTCACTCACATGGTAGATTTTGGTACCGGGATGCTCACTCCCTTATTGGTCTCCGGACACGGGCATGCGACATGGCCTATTCTCCATAATGGCTGCTGGCACCCGGAGTGCCCTCGCAGGCCATACCGTACTGCAGCCAGGGTCCCTACCCCAAGGGTACCCTCAAAGTACTCTCCAATTCTATCAATCTGAGACCTTAGCAGCCTGCCGCTACATGCTGGGTCACCGGAGACCCTGTCACCCTGTCGCTACATGCTGGGTCACCAGAGACCTTAGCAGGCTGTCGCTACACGCTGGGTCACCGGAGACCTTAGCAGGCTGTCGCTACATGCTGGGTCACCGGAGACCTTGTCAGCCTGTCGCTACATATGATCGGTCATCAGAGACCTTGTCAGCCTGTTCCTTCATGCTAGGTCACCGGAGACCTTAGCAGCCTGTCGACAGTACTGTCAATGTCTCTATACGCTGGTCACCACGCAACTTAAAACGACGATGGAGAGGACTTAACGCATGCCCAGATAGACTGTTGCAGAATAAAGGCGGAAGCTGCTGGACAATAGAAGACCAAAAGTCTCTTTACATGCACCCCAATCAGTATGGGATCATGTTGCTTACATCCTAGCCCCCCTGTGGGCTCCCCTTGTGCAACCTGGGGATGTAGGAATAGCGGAGCAACTATATGTTTCATTGGCATACTCTTGGATTGCATGCACCTTGACGTGCCTATGCTTCTGCGGGTGTTAGGGAACAGTATCATAAAGGAATTCTTTTTTAGTACTAATAATAGTTGAGAAAAACATACACAAACAAACACGAAAACAAAAACGGAATTTCTCTGAGTTGGTGCACCATAATGACCTTTTAGAGGTGCTGGGTTCTGTTTTGTATAGGAGACACTTGTGACAGACATGGTTAAATCTCAAATAATGCAGTTGGTCTGCCTAGCAACGGTTCTTCACCTTTTAAATCATGCAAGGTGCAATTATCGGTCAAATATTAACGTTATGACCTGCTGTATTAAGATCGCATGCAGGTTGCTAATCAGTCTGCTGTTGTTACCATTGCATCAGTTTGTTTGCGACACCACCGCTGCTGGACGTAAATGTTGAGCAATGCCGCAGCAGGGTCTTTGTCCTCTCGCTCGCATCTACTATAAATTTTGTACACATAATAATTTGATGGACCACAAGAACCTGGTGTACACAACCGAATTTGCAGCTTGAGGGCGATAGCACCGCCACTCGACCATCCCCATCATGATGTCTGATCAGTCACGTCGCCCGTCGCCGTCGTCGTCTCTGGCTGCTCCTTTGGCCACCTTTCTTGAGTTATAATGCCTCGTTATGGATGTAAACTTTCCTTCCTCCCCTTTCCCCCTCCTCCCCCCAAAAAATTGTTTTGGCTAGATTGACGTCTCCTATGATTGACTAGGACGGTCTTGCCATGAACCATAGTTAGCCGTAAACAAGAAGCAACTTGGAACCACGATATCATTAGGTGCTGCTGATATGAGGCATTGGGTAAGACGGGGTATGTGAAACGCATCGAGATAACAACGGGCGTGTTAAGATATACCCACTTGCTTCAACCCTTATACCACCACAGCGCCAGCCGATCTTGCGTAGACGAGATCCCGGCGTTGCCAAAACAGTGTGAATGTTTCGTAGGACACCCAGCTCGACAAAGCAACCGGCTCTTACTGCCCCATTCCGGCTTAAAGGACATGCTTTGCACAGGTGTGCCACAGGAGCCAAGGAAACACGCAGCATCCGCGCGCCACGAAAGCAGAACACTTAAACCGCTGCACATTGTCGACGTGTCTAGTTAAGAGCTCGCACAGACTCCACGTGGAAGCCTCCGCGCCGTTGTACGTACTGTTGTACGACAAATCAAGCCAAACAGATATCATCCAAAAACACATTTTTTTCAATTTATTGAGCTCGTGTGCTTCTCCTTCTAAGTAATCGCTGTTGAAGAGCATCGGTGGGTTGTTTCTGGTACGTGGCGGGAGCTGTAATCAGGTTACGATCACCGACTTGATCTGTTGGCAACGAAGGCGCGTTCTTCTAAACGCATTCCCACTCTTTAACTTGGTCATAGGGTTGGATAGATTTTCATCATATTCCCAGTTGCTGAGGCGATTTTGATTTCGTGGCCATGCACGACGCAATAAGAATTTACGCGCCGATTTGGGTTGCGTAGAAACCCAATCGATTTTGAGAACAATAAAGATTTTTAAGATTTAGTTTTCAGAATGACTCTGATTCTGTCTGAGAGTGATTTGATCCGTGACCTGCTCCTGGGTTGGGACGATTTGCTTGCGCTGAGAGTTCACGGGTGACATGCAGAATGCCTCGTTCAAATTTCAATTTTTTTTCCACAGCACAACAGGTAGTGGACGGCCTGGGAGTGTCATTGACCGGCAAGACAGCAGTTGTTACAGGAGGTCAGTCCTGCTGATCATTCGCAATGCAGTTGAGGACTTCTATGATGTGCATGCACAGTGAAGATGCGGACTTTCATGTGTGTGGGTTGGAAGGACATGCCCAAGGATGTGCGCACACACACGCGCGCGCGCGCGCACACACACACACACACACACACACACACACTCACTCTCTTTCTGTCTCTCTCTGTCTCTCTCTCTCTCTCTCTCTCTCTCTCTCTCTCTCTCTCTCTCTCTCTCTCCCTCTCTCCCTCTCTCTCTCTCTCTCTCCCTCTCTCTCTGTGTTTGTCTCTCTCTCCTCTCACACTCTTTCACACACGCGCCCACGCATGCGCAAACACACACACACACACACACACACACACACACACACACACACACACACACACACACCACACACACACACACACACACACACACACATGGCGCATAAAAGAACACTCCTGCAGCCAAGCAGGGTGCTGAGAGGAGGCTGAGGAGAGAGAAGGGCCTGGGGGGGGGGGGGAAAGTGGCGTGGCATGGGCACAGACAAGAGTTGTAGACATCCATGTCATCTTGAAGGCAGGTCTAGTGGGCCCGAAGGCGGCAGCCCACACTTTACAAGGCCCAAGGGCACAGCCCTGTAGCCTGCCATGAAGCACCGCTGGTCAAGATTTTGCCTTCGTGAGTTTGTGGAAGGTCCGCCAGGTAATTCGGGCATTGGAGCGGAGACTGTGAAGGTTTTGGCTATGGCGGGATGCCATGTGGTTCTGGCAAGCCGCACTTTGGAGGCTGGAAAGACGGTGGCTGAGGCCATTCTAGCCGATCCTGCTTGCAAGGTGAGCGCCTGTCCATGCTGCATGTGGCCAAGGGATGTGCATCCCATGTGTGTTTCCTTGCCTGCACAGCTGTGAGCTTGTCCCTGGCTAGGAATTCTGGTGTGCCAACCCCCCCCGCCTCCCCCCCCCCAACACACACACACACACACACACACACACACACACACACACACACACACACGCACACGCACACACATACACACAGAGAGAGGTGGGGGAGGGACGGGGGGAGAGGGAGAGGGAGGGGGTTGGGGGAAGTGGGAGAGAGTGGGGGAGGGAGGAGAAAAGCAACGGGGGGTGGGGAGACAGAGAGAGGTGTGGTAGAGTTGAAGCGTTTTGATGGGTGTGGTAGATGGCTGCTAATATGATACTGTGCGGCGGTGTGAAAATTTGTACTGCAGTAGGGGTTGTGTGATATGTGACCATGTCAATGTGTGAGAATATGATTATGTAGGGTCATGAGTGATTGTATGAGTTGGGTCTCTGTGTGGGGGCGGGGGAGATTGTGTGAGCATTTGCACACGTGTGTGTGTGTGTGTGTGTGTGTGTGTGTGTGTGTGAGTGTGTGTGTGTGTGTAAGAGAGAGAGAGAGAGAGAGAGAGAGAGAGAGAGAGAGAGAGAGAGAGAGAGAGAGAGAGAGAGAGAGAGAGAGAGAGAGAGAGAGAGAGAGAGAGAGAGAGGGAGGGAGAGAGAGAGAGAGAGAGAGGGGGGGGAGGGGGGGGATGGAGGGAGGGGGAGAGGGAGAGGGAGAGGGGGGGGAGGGGGGGCGGCAGGTGAGCGTGCGGAGCAGCAAGAGGTGTAAGAGTGTAGAGGCATGAGTTGGGGAAGGGTATATGAGGCAGGATGCGATGGCAGAATGGCTGGTGCAGGGCTCTGTTGTAGTAATGCAGTTGGATCTGGCCGACTCTGCCAGCATCCGAAAGTTCGCACAGGATGTGCTGGCCACTGAGAAGCACATTGATTACCTCATTCTGAATGCCGGTACAGCGCCCTTCAGACACACAGCACCCTGGAGCCTTTTCGCTTTGCACAAATGTTACTCCATGTAACCCTATGAGCTGCCAGAGGCTCTTTTTCTTTCTTTCTTTTCCTCTTCCTTGGCCTTTGTTTTGCTCGGGCTTTTTCTGTGCGTCCGCACGCCTGCTGTCTGTCCATGTGTGTGTGTGTGTGTGTGTGTGTGTGTGTGTGTGTGTGTGTGTGTGTGTGTGTGTGTGTGTGTGTGTGTGTGTTGTGGGTGGTGGGGCTTGGATTGCGTGTGCATGCAGGGGACTGTCCGGGCCCACAGCCATGTATGTGTGCCTACGCGCGCATGTGTGTGTGTGTGTGTGTGTGTGTGTGTGTGTCTGTGTGTGTGTGTGTGCGTGCGTGCGTGCGTGCATGCGTGCGTGCGTGCGTGCGTGCGTGCGTGCGTGCGTGCGTGCGTGCGTGCGTGCAAGTGCGTGTGTATGCACCTGGATTATACTTTCAACAACCCACAGCCGTTCAAGGGGCCTTGGAACCTGCATACGAATTTTTCAGGCCACCTGTTGGCGAATACCTTCAACACGATCCCTTTCATACTTCACTTTCTACAGGGCAGGGAGGGCGACCAATGGGAGCACTTAACCAGCAACAGGTCTCCAGATGTGACCCTCCAGTTAAATCCCAAACTATCTGTCTTGCTGTGTTGCTATATGCTGCTAAGCTGCATGGAAATCAAGCTCTCTCTCTCTCTCTCTCTCTCTCTCTCTCTCTCTCTCTCTCTCTCTCTCTCTCTCTCTCTCTCTCTCTCTCTCTCTCTCTCTCTCTCTCTCTCTCTCTCTCACACACACACACACACACACACACACACACACACACACACACACACACACACACGCATGCACACACAGCGCGCGCGCACACACACACACACACACACACACACACACACACACACACACATGCACGCACACACAGACACACACACTGTGGGCGTGCACACAAATATACATGTACGCTGGTACACTATCAAGGAGAGGAAGGAAGACTTCTTTTGGGGCCTTGGGGAATCGGATTGGGACAATTTCCCCCCCCCCCCCTCCCTTTTTTTTGGCATAAAGGCCATGCCCAATGCAATTGTCGAGGCAGATACTACATTGTTTGTACATGCATAGCATGCGCCAGGGCTGATATGGGGGCATGGGGTGGCAAACACACATACAGGGGTAATGGCGTGCAGATTCGGAAGCACAAAGGACGGCTTCGAAACCCAAATAGGAACAAATCACGTGAGCACCCCCCTTGGGATACTCTACTTACATGACTCAGCATCAGTGCCCTATGGCCAGAGGCCCCAAGACTTTATTCTGTTATCCACACTTCCGAGTCCCTCCAAGTAAGAGTCTTGTTGTGTCCCTTGAATGAGTCTGACCAGCTTGTGGCCCGAAGGTTCTCCCTAGCATGAATCACATGGGTCCTCGCATGTATGACTTCATCCTAGTACTGGTCTCCAGAGTCCCTCCTCGCACTAGTCCCCAGAAAGTCTGTCCCCAAGAATGTGGCCTAGCAGCAGTCCCCGTGAGTTTCGCCCTGGCATTGGTCCCCTAGAATCCTTCCTATCTTTCACCGCGAGAGTCCCTCCTAGCTTTAGTTCCTGAGAGCCCTTTACACTGGTCCCTTATGAGTTGCTCCCAGCACGAGTTCCCTGTCAATTTGCTAGTTTGAGGTCCTAAGAGTTCCCCTTAGTTTGCTTGTACGTCTGGGACTTTTGTTTGATGCAAGTTAACAACAGTTATTTGGTGGGCTAAAATTTTTGTGCACGTTGTTTTGGAACGTCTCCTTGATGCCCACGTTCGTCACCCTAAGATTGTTGTCTGATCTCTCTGGGCTCTGTTAAGAGCCCATCAGAGAGATCTTTGATTTTTCTTGCAACTCTTCTCAGGCTCATCTACACATCCATCCATACAATGACTTCATCAAGAGTTTCACACGGGGTTCATCAAGTGTCAACTTTTCAAGACATCTTTGATTTTTCTTGCAACTTCTCTCAGGTGTAGTTCCGGAATCGTTGCAAGATTTCTTATTAATCCTCGCCAGATTGTTTCGACATCCTTATTAGGTTGCTCGGACGCACCCAGTGGTCAAATTGTTCGAGTTTGCCAGGTTGCTGTGGTATCCATGCAAGTGTGCAGGAGATTCGTTGTAAGGCTTCCCAGGCGTGCTTGCAAGGTTTCTTGGGTACCCTTGCAGGAGATATTCCTGCAAAGTTTCTTCGCATGCTTGCAAATTTGCTCGCTTGCTTATCCTTGCAAGTGTTCTCAGGGTATCCTTGCAGGAATTCTTGAGTATCCTGCAACAATTCAACAATTTCTCTGGTGACCTTAAAAGAATTTTTGGGCATTGTTGCAGCATGTTCCTGATATCCTTGCAAGATTATTTGGGTATCCTTGCACGAATGACCAGGCATCCTTTCAAATTCTGCAGGGATGTCCTTTGCTAAATTTCCTCGGTATTTGTTACTTGCACATTTTGGGTTTGTTGCAAGATTGCTGGGGTATCCTTGCAAGCTTTTCTGGGGTATCTTTGCAAGACTTGGGATCCTTTCCAAGATTTTTCAAGTTCCTTGCCAAAACCCTTGAGTGTCTTTGCAAGAGTTTTTGGGAATGTGCAAGAAAGTTGTCAGGGTGTCGTTGCAAGATTGTTTGGGCATCCTTGCGAGGTTTCTGGGGTTGTCCTTGCAAGCTGTCCCACGCGCATTTTCAAATCGCTCGGGGTATTCGCGCAATATTTTGTTGCGTATCCATTCAAGAATCGTCAGGGCTCTGCAAGATATTTCCTTGCAACGTTCCTCAAGTATTCTTGCAAGCTTGATCGGGTATCCCAACAAGATGTTTTTGGGCATCCTTGCTAGAATTTTTGAGTATACATGCAGATTTGCTGGGTATCCCTGGAAACGCCTTGAGGCTCCTTGCAAGTTTTTTTGGTTCTCCTTGAGAGAAGTTTTGGGGTATCCTTGCAAAGTTTCTTGGGTGCTTGTAAGATTGCTCGGGTCTTTAATTCCAATATTCCTTGGGTATTGTTATAGTATTGCTCGAGTATCCCTGCAAGATTGCTCGGGTATTCTCATGAGATTCACAGGTATCTTTTTAAGATTGCTCGGCTATCCTTGTTAAATTTCTTGGGTAATCTTGCAATCATCTTTGGTGTCTGTGCAATATCGCTTGGGTGTCCTTGCAAGATCTCAGCAGGTTTCTCATGAGTCCTTACGACTGAACGCCCATTCTTCCACGCATCCATTCTATCCATCAAGAAATGAAAACGGAATTCAAAGAAAAGGAGGTCATAGTTTGTTTGGTAATTTGCATATCAGGCTCTTCCATCTCCATTGCGTTCAGCGGTCCACCCAGTCCATCCATTCTATTTCACGTTTTTGAGTCAAACTACCCCGCAACTCATTCTCTCACCCACTCCCTTCTCTAGTTCACTACGATGTTGAATAACGGGTGTGGTGGGGTCTGCAGTTTGGCCATTTTCTGCTCACCCATCTGCTCTTGCCGCGACTAAAGGATCAGGTAGGAGAGCCAGCACTCCCTGCCCCATTTATGATCTACTCCTACCACGATCTGTTGTTTTTCAGGTCGAGCTCTGCTACATTTGTCTCCCCGAGTGATCTTTGTTGGTTTGAGTGAGGATTTGCTGTACATACATTTATCCTTCATTGACAAGCCTATTGACAAGCCTTCTGTCCCTTCATTGGGTGAAGAGTCTTTGCCTTCACAGCCCCCTATATCTTAAGTAGGGTGGAGGGCCTTCACAGCATTACGTCCTCTGTCTCGAGTTTTGGGTGAAGAGTGTCTTGCCCGCGCAAGGCTCCCCCTGTGGGCAGACGACAAAGTTGGAGGGTGCAAGCCGTCAACATTCCACCTCTCGATATACATATGCCTCTGTTTTGGTGGCCGTTTGTTTTTTCATTATGTTCGTTCATTGTTGCGGCCTCTTGCATATGTCTCCCCCTCTCTCCTCTCTCCTCTCTCCTTCCTCTCTCTCTCCTCTTCTCCTCTCCTTCTCTCTCCTCTTCTCCTCCTCCTCTCTCTCTCTCTCTCCTCCTCCCCTCTCTCTTTCTCTCTCCTCTCTCTTCTTCTCTCTTCTCTCCTTTCTCTCTCTCTCTTCTCTCCTCTCTCTTCTCTCTCCTCTCTCTCTCTTTCTTCCGTCCTCCTCTCTCTCTTTTTTTTCTTCTCTCCTCTC
>KV908564.1:113547-128547 GCA_002005505.1 Botryococcus braunii
TCAGGTTCTGATACTAATGACGTCTGCTTTGACGGTACGCATGTCGACGCCAGTGTCACGTGCACGTGAGGGGCTTGTCAATATTAATGCTGGACAGTTCCAAATTCTTTTCCCGGATCGTGGCAAACTGAGTTTTGCATTTTCTCCACGACCCTCATAAGTATTTTTTGGGAACAAAACCTAGTCAGTTGGGTCTAGCTGGCCCTGGGGTTGAGGTAGGGACAAGGTGACGTGCATGGTATGCCCACGTGGGCCAGCATGCCTGGTGCGCTCCCCGAATGGGCCACCGTGCATATTGCATGCACATATGTACATATGTGCATGTATGCACATATACATGTATGCACATGCACATGCATGGGCCACCTTACTTAACCCCCTCTGACACCCGGCGGACATCCCCCAGCAAAACTCAATTTCTTTATCAAATGTGTCAATTGATGTTTGCAGGTCCACTTGGGGTGGAATAGCCCGCCTCCGAAAATTGTTGAGTGACCTCAAAGGGGACGTACCCTCTAGAGATCTGCGAGATACTGTCAGAATCTGCGAGATACTGTCAGAATCTGCGAGATACTGTCAGATCTGCGAGATACTGACAGAATTTCGAGTGCTGTTGAGAGAAACGTGCTGCAAGTGCGCTATAATTTCTAGTGCTACTTTGAATTCCTTAGCATGAGGGCATCATATCTCTCTTGATGTTCCGAAAATTTACTGGTTTGTACCTCGTTGCAACAGTTGTGATGACTTTTTAAATGAAATTTTAGATGGTTTGCAGCGTTCTGTAACCACTAGCACCAGTGTTCTTGTCCAGGCTTGCAAGCCTCTTATATAAAGGACGTTGCTTATATTACATCCATCAGATATATCAGTAACCAAGAACATTTGAAGATCTAGAGCAGCGCTGTCTGTTGTGTTTGGACTTCGGTGAGCGCTATTTACTAGTGTTTTGTCTCGTCGATATTGATTATTAATAGTCAATCTTATCAGGCGCGAACAATCGGAAATGGCTTTCTGTGCAACCGGTTACCTGGAGGTACCTGCAGGGTTAGATACTTTGGGATACCTGATTGTTGTATTGCCAGCTCCTAGAGAATCTCTAAACTAGTGGGCTGGCCTACACGTGGCCTGCGTTTTATCTTTGACCACATGTGCATTGGATGGGCCCTGCCGTGCGCCAGCATGCGTGGTATTCAGCTGGGCTCTGCAGGAGTTCTAAGTTCTTGGAAGGGGGCTTGTGTCTTTTCGACCATTGCAGGGTAAGTGGCACTGATTTTTCGTGTCTCTCGTGAGTGATCCCAATGCATGCTGTTGGACCTATAATGAGTCTCATTCGTGATCCCAATGCATGCTGTTGGACCTATGAGTAGGTCCAACAGATGCTGAAAAGACACAGCTATGTCTCTACAGCTCTAGAGCTCCGTGCTGCTCATTGATCAAATGAACACTGCGCAGCACATGCCAGTATGCCACAGCCACGTTAACTGTTGTGCTTTCAATCAACGTTCACATGCTGCTCAGTTGCTCTTTCGGTGGACATTTACAATTGTACTTTCGATGGCTTTATATGTTAATAGATAAAGTGTTCGAGACGATGAACGCTTCAATTGAAATGGTCTATTGGCCTCGATACAGGACGCCCTCGTGATGTCTCAATTGAGCACATGGCAGCATGGTCCCTGAGGGGTCCCGACGATTTGTTTTTGTGAAGGTTGACGTAAACATATGCAATGCATTGCCGTGCCTTCCTTCTAAACGTTTGAGAAGGTCGAGTTCAGTTCATTGAAAGGGGCTCTCGAGAAAGCTTGCGTTGGCAAGGGCATGTACATAGCAAGTTGATCAACTTGTCATGACATCGCGATCGTGGCAAATCGTGTGAACAGACTGCCCCTACAGCTGATTTATTGTTTGCTCGCATGCATGTTGCCTGTGCATGCGCGTGGGGGTGGGTGTGGGTGTGTGTGTGTGTGTGTGTGTGTGTGTGTGTGTGTGTGTGTGTGTGTGTGTGTGTGTGTGTGTGTGTGTGTGGGGGGGTGTGGGTGTGTGTGTGTGTGCGTGCGTGCGTGCGTGCGTGTGTGTGTGTCTGCGTGCGTGCGTGTGTGTGCGTGCGTGTGCGTGTGTGTGTGTGTGTGTGTGTGTGTGTGTCTGTGTGTGTGTGTGTGTGTGTGTGTGTTTGTGTTGTGTGTCTGCGTGTGTACACATGCAGACACATATGTGCGTGCTTGCTGTGTGCATACACTCAGACACACGCGTGTGTACACTCGCGGAATCATGTGTGCATGCTTGCGCGCGCGCGCGCGCGCGCGCGCGCGCGCGTGTGTGTGTGTGTGTGTGTGTGTGTGTGTGTGTGTGTGTGTGTGTGTGTGTTTGGGGGTGGGGGGTTATGGGGATTCAAACTAATGAGCATCAGTCGGAATGGAGGGAGGACAGGAGAGTCCCTGTTGCAGAAGCATTTTCTTGCAGCCCCTGTCGGCTGAGGTAGTAGGTTGCGACGATCGTCTTTGCTAACTTTTTGTTGGAAGCATATGCTAGAAGCACATGCATGCTGCACATATATGTGCATTTAACCGATCGTCCGGCCGGGACCACGCTATACTCAACTGCTTTGTAGGACAACGGGCGTTGCAACCAATTGGGGGACCAGGTGGTAGTGTTGGTCAGCGCTAACGAAGAATGGGCAGCCAAGCTTATGGAGTTCTGTCTAGACTTTATGTCGGATGCGGTCCTTGAGAAGATGTGGCAAAAGTTGTGAATACAACAAAGGGGAGATAATGTGTCGACACATGAAGTCATGTACACCAGAAAAGACGGTCGGGCTACCGTACATTTGGCGGCACTGCAACTCCTAAACTAATATTGGACGGGTTGATGAAAGCGGCTGATTAATCGGGTCTGATGCATGCATGACCCTACTGTACCAAATGCACATTTGCAGTTCAAAATCTTGCATATATATAAACGCTGCCCGGGTGGGTGGGTGGACCCAGAGGGTCAACGTTACACCATGCGAAGAGGGGCTGTTCCAGGCCCATGGATGGCTTGACACTCCTGTAGTGTGATTGGCTACAAGTACAGCATACGATAGCTTTATATGATACATCCATAAATATCGTATATACATCCATACATACGATAGCTTTATATGATACATCCATATATGTACATGAACTTCTCAAAGGGTGTACAGGACAAATGAGCACGTATGCGGTTAGAGTAGGCTTCACTCTTATAATTAATTAATTATCAATGAGCACGTCTTCTGCACTTTTTTCTTGGGATGACGTACAGTGCCTGCATCGAGAGCTGGGGATCCTCAGCTCTCTGGAGTGCATGGGAGCCCTGGGAAGTTCTTGTACCGCAAACCGGCTGGTCCGCTTGTTTTGTGCAGGAAGGAAATCGCAACCGTTTACAGGACCAATTGGCAATTGTAGGCAGCTTGCAAGCTGCTTACACAGAACATATATCCAGTGTAAGCAGCTCGGTCCGGCAAACATTTGCGATTTCCTGCCCTCCGGAGGATCCAGTTGGAAGACACTGGCCTTTCCTACGAAGCCCAAAGCAGACACCTGCGTGCATGCATGCGCATGCTGCTACTGCTGTGTGGTCCCATGCAGTCTGGTGGACTAGTTGCTGGCCATAAGGGTCTTTGCATGTCAAAAACAGAAGATGTAGCTACCTATAGGCCAGACATGTCTGAGACCCTCTACAGGACTCGTTGTTACTCTGCGGTCCTGCGAGGTCCCATGACAGCACCTCACTGCATACACGTGACCACCACAGATACACTCTCGAGATCTAGATCTCCTTCCACTCCTTTTCTTTCGTCTTCCCCTTCCTATAGGAGAGACCGGCGGGGGGGGGGGGGGGGGGGGGGAGGAAGGAAGGAAGGAATTACATCAACCCAGCCCAAAGGGCTGATGAGATGGAAAACCAAACACAGAAGCATCAAGAAGGACCAGGGGGGGGGGGGGGGGTCCGTGGGCTAGGTGTGCATGACCGTGGGCTGCTTAACCTGGCATGCATGCGCATTTTATCACATCCCCTATGTGCACGAATTTAGAATTAAGAGTGAAGCCTATTCTAACCGCATACCAAAATTCCATTCAATTTGCAGTTTACAAGTGTGCAAGAGCTCTGATGATAGTAACGATCGTGACCTCGCGACGTGTAGGACTCCCGCCCTCTAAGTTTGAGTTTCAGGGCAGGGGTAGAAGCTTGTCGCACAGCTTCTGAGGCATCATCAGGGACAGCCATTTTTAGAGGGATTCCTTGAACAGAGAGCACGTCTCCTTACTCCGGGTACACATCAGCGTTATCACTTGATGAGCGTTATCAGTTGATGATCATCAACTCATGAGCAAGTAGTTCGGGGATAATGGCGACTTCGTGGACAACTCTCAAATAGTCTGGTCATTCTGCTTGAAGATCCTGATTTCAAATCCCCTGCTGCAAGGAATGGGATTGTAGCCTGTGAAATTCACGGTGATGTTTTTAAATCAAGCCCAAATACACTTTTTATGCTTTTCACACATGATACTGCAATCCGCAACCCCTTAATGTCTCCGGGTTCCTGGGAGTCTAGGGCCTCGTCATTAAGGGGTGGACAGATGTAAATTTCCAGGGCTGGACAGCCTGGACATATACTGGTTACACCAGGCTCCAGAGTGCACCGACATTTCAGAACACCCTTTGCCAAAGGGACCATCCCTTGCACAAGCACGTGGTCACGGGTGCCACATTCTTCTTAATGGTGCACCGGTGCTATCATGGCGCTGCCATCGCACCCAACAGGGGGACAACACAGCATAAAGGCTGCGGCATGGCACCAGAAGTCGGGGTTGCGGCAAGGAGCTCGGCCCGCTTTAGTAAGGCGGCTTTATCTGGGTACCACACCACTAGTACACCAGCCAATACTGACCGTTTTCGGTAGGGAGCCACCTGGAAAATGGACAGCCTGGCTCTTCGGTATGCCGGATCCCGCTACTGGAACGATTCAAACCGTATTCCACGGCACGGGGCCTTGCCAAGGCCGCCTTGGAATGTTTAAAGTACGAGACATGGCCGTTTACTTTCGATTATGAGTTGATCAGCAAAATGTGATCGGGAAAATTTAAAATCTGTTTCCCGCGTGTCCGTGCCAATTAAATTCTAGCAGGACTCGAATCGTTTCGGAAGGAAAAAATCGCATGATCGTGCTCCTGGATACTCGAGGCGCGATTGGTGTGTCCGTGCAAAGACTCCACACGGAGCAACCCCCAATCCCAAGTGCGCATTTACAAAATAGCACAGCAAAGGAAGTTCTAGTTTAACAATGGAGCTTGATGATAGCAGCGATACGGAGTTAGCCTCCATCGCTTCGTCTAGTCATAGTTCCCCCCTCGCTCCCAGAGGGTTGTTCACGCCGTTTTTATCGTCTGTCGCATCACAGAAGCGGGGCCGGATTATTGCTGTGCCTATCATTGACTCTGAGGTGCGTCTCATATACGGGCTGGGTGGGTGGCGTGTTTCAGAAGTCGCGCTGGGCGTGATCTTGGCGAGGGACTAACCGAACTAAGGCTCGACGTAACTGGCTGAAATCCACACACTGCAAGATATTTCGACATATTCTGACTAGGTCTATGTTAACACTCTTCCTCATTGTCTTGAGCAGCTGTCGGCAAGCTAACGGATATTTTGTCGTTAGAGGTTAGTCGGCCTCGGGGGCTAGGACCTGCTACCTGCCGTGTAGCGGTTGAGCTCCCTCCTTGATTGATTGCGCTCGTCCTCCTGCAGGTATCTCTGAAAGCTGTTCGTCACGCCGCTAAGTTGGTTTTGGATGACCCAGACGGGGGTCGCTTGCTGCTTCTCCATGTCATCAACATCTGCACGAGTCCACGTTCCCCCAAACGGCTCCAGCAGGTGTGGACGACTGGTTGAGACCTTCATAAGCTTACAACAGTACCTGCACGTTCTGAAAAGTATCCGCAGTCCAAGTGAATTGCGCACGAAACGAGGGAAGGGACAAGATCATTGAATGGAGAGTTGGACTTGTGGCCCCATACGTCGGGGTTGAGGCTAGGCCTACCTTCATTGTTGGTTTCTGCTTAAGATGGACATTTGAAAGCGAGGAAAACCAATGTAAGCGTGAAGTTTGTAAAAGCATCTGCTGAGATACAGGCTTGTTTGGTTGCCAAGCAGAGTGGACCCGTGACATTTCCCCCCTGAAATTGGTCTAGTTTGCACAGCTCAAGCGTGAAGAAGTGACACCATCCTGGATGGGCAATAGGTCTCCACTGGCAGACAGTGTAGGTCAGGAACAGCAGGGGAGTGTGTCACAAGAGGATTCTAGACTCTGGGACCGCCAGTGGCGTTGCTAGATTATGCAGCGGCTGACCCAGAGGACATTTCTGCACAGAATGTCAGCGTGTGCTGTAGGCAGAACTGGCGTACTTCGCAGTAAGTGCCGGAAGAAGGGCCGCGATCTCCTGCACTGAGACTCAGTGGAGGATGGATTCATCCTGGATCACTTCTAGCAAAAGACCCCTGTACATATGCTTATCGTGTGTGGGTTGCCTGGCACCCTCTCCTGAAAGACTTCATGTGCATCTTATGTTCGGGGATCCTTCTGCCCCTCCCTACCCTCATTTTAGACCTCTTCCGGCTAGGAATGTCAGATTTTCTTTTTAGTTCCAGGTCTTCTCTATCTTCAAACTTTAAATGTTCTCCTCTCTTGGGGGCCCTGCAGCTGAGTCAGCACTTGCTGGAGAGGGCGGAAGTTCCGCGAGAAGTGCCGGCCCGGGTCATTCTTACATTCATGATGCATGCCCACGCGGATGACAAGGAATCAATTGCCCTTGCCCTCTGCAAGAAGGCGGAACTCCTCGGATGCACAGGTGTGGGACCGAAAAGACCTGCGCCTTGTCTTCTTCTACAGCAGGATCCTGCTGCACCTGTCTCCCCACCGCCCCCCCCCCCATCCCGATTTGCATGTCTATGCCCCCTTGCGCTTTCCGTTTGTTATCTGCGCATGTGTGTGTGTGTGTGTGTGTGTGTGTGTGTGTGTGTGTGTGTGCGCGCGCGCGCGCGCGCGTGCGTGCTTGCTTGCGCACACCAGTGCACGTGTGCGGATGTGTTCGTGGGGGAGGGGAGCTACAGGGAGGCCCTGTGAGGTCATTTCTACCAGACGTGGCAAGAAGCAGACCACCCCCCCCCCCCACGACACACGCACACACACACACACACACACACACACACACACACACACACACACACACACACACACACACACACACACACACACACGCATGCACGCACGCACGCACACACAAGGGAGGACCCCCCCCAGAGGAGGCAGGAGGGTGGGTGCGGGATTCTGATGTTGGGAATGCTTCTGCAGACATCTGCATGGTGGAGACGAACGGGATCCCCCACCTGCCGATCATTGTGGGGGCCATTGCCAAGTCGGTGGTCCACAGCAGCCGCATCCCTGTCACGCTCATCAAGGCCAGCAACAAGGGCGAGAAGCCCCCTGCCCAGTCACATGACTCCCCCACATGGCAGCAGGCTAGCAAGCCCAGCCCAGTGCTCAAGGCCTTTTCGTCCCGCATGCAGGGCCTGCTGACTCAGCGCTCCGAACCGCTGTACCAGCCCATCCCGATTGGCTAAAAAGACAGGCCATCAGGGTGGAGGAGGCTGGGAGCATGTGGACGTGTCCAGCTCCTGCCCCCGCGCCCTCTGCCCTCTGGCCTACCACCAAGACGGTGTAACTGCTTTGTTACCCTTGTTGGGCTGGCCCAAGCGCGGGGACCGGAGGGGGGGCGGGGAGTCTTTGGAGGGTTCTTTGGCAGTCCATGCTACAAAGCCTCTCCTCCGCTCCCCCCGTTGGCGCCTCAGACTTGCCCGTGTTGGGTTAGGCCCAGGGGGCTGGTTAGCCATTGCCTGTGAAGCCCATCAAAGGCCAGGGGGACGGGGTGGGGCAGCGGGACGAGCACGCCGGAGAGTTACAGGGATTAGAGAAATGGGGTGGGTGAGTTTGCCAGAGCTTTGCTTACATCAGCCGAGTGGAAAATTTGCTACTATTGCTCGGGCGGTGGGTCGGCAGCTTGCCACTCGGTTTCCTTTGTGGGGTGGGGAGTTAGGTCTCTATGGCTAGGTTTTGGTTTTCAGGCTTTTGGTGGTGTGAACGGTTGTAATTGATGATCAAACATCGGCGGTTCGCTATTGCGATGAGGTTGAGGTCCTTGTCGCCAATATCAAACGAGGCAGCCGGAAAGTCATGTTCTACAAAAGGTGTATGTGCCTATGGAGAACTGCAGGGGACGGCGGGCGATGGCCGTCTTGTAAGATAACACTTTTTTTTCCCCGTTTACCCCCTGTTCCTGTTCTTTTTTCCTTGTCTCGGATGGATTCATACCTCCAAAACGTGGACGTGTGATTTCCGGCAGGCAGGTGTGCCGCAGGTGATTCCCCTGTGTTGCTGTTCAAGAAGGGGGATGGGACGGGATGGGATGGGATTAGAGCAGGGCTTCCAACATTTGGACAATGCGCTCACGATTCTCACGATTGGTTGTGGAATCGATTGGAGTGGGAGGTCGTGGTGTGCGCGAAGCCTCCCTGCACCCAGCCTTGTGGCGGCGTTTTGGCATGGGGGAGGCAGGGGAGCAGGTTGGTGGCGCATTGCTAGTGAAATAGTAATTTATGCAGGAGTGGAGTGTTTCATGTAGTCTTTCCCAGTGGCTTGCCATGGAAGAGGGCGAGTGGACAGTATCTTCGTGGGGAGTCGCCTCTCTTTTTTTTGGGCTGCTGAGTTTCCTTATGGCGGACTGAATGTTGCAGCTTGTAAAGGGAGAAGTTGCAGAGAGAAAGGTGAAACATTTGTTTTTCGGTTTTGAATCCCCATTTGCGAGGGGGGGGGGTTTTGCCGGGGGGGGGCGCCTGGCCCTCGTAGTCACCGCTCTACAGATTTGCATTGCAGATTATTGTGAATGCCAATCTTTAGATTTGCAGGGTGACTGTATTCTTGGAAGTCTTGACGACATCTGCTATTTTGATGCCAGCAGTGTTGGAAAAGGAAACATTTTTAGAATTTTCAAAACCTCGCGAAAGGAAGGGCCGTAGGGGGCTTCTGGGTCTCCTATCCTTATTCCTCTTCGTGGGTTTTGGGGCACCGCAACAATGCTGTGCCAGGCTTTGTTTTCAACAGCATCGCCCACGACCAACGATTTGCCCCAGCTCAGCCATTGACAAGGCTTGAAGCTGAGTCAATCGTCCTGTCTGTGGCCTGATGTGCTTGCCTTAGTATCGAGTACCTGCTAGGCTTAAATTGATCTGCTCGATGGGCCCGAGCTAGTAAAGGCCTTACGCTGCATTTGGGGCCACATGGGGGTACTGAATGGCCGGTAGGTATACATTCGTCCTTCTCGGAATTTTGAAGGACCCTTTGACATTGTCAGTAACGCATTGCGATGCAGCTACTGCGTAACCTTTGACATTGTCAGTAACGCATTGCGATGCAGCTACTGCGTAACCTTTGATGATGCCTGTGGGCATTATCATATTTTCCAGGTCAAAAAGGTGGTGCGCTTAATTGCGCAAAGAGCTTTGCGGGGCACTTTTGGGGCCTAAGCCCCTTGACGCGGCTGGGGGCCTTTCGGGGCCTAGGCCCCTTGAACAGGTCTTTTGCTGGCGCTGTTCCGAAGCTTGAAGTAGCAAATGGCCTCGGAGCTTTCCTTTGCGAGATGGTCCCGCGGGCTCCTGCCCCACACACATTATGGCCTGAAGTCTGAAGTCGATCCCGTTTTTCTTAGTTGTCCGCTTGGTGCGCGGCCCAGGTAGTTTTTGACACCGCTTCAGATGTAACTGCGGGATTTGCAGTCTGCCCAAGAGGCATGTTTTGCTCTTCTTTTGAGACTCCCTTGCGTGTGCATCTTTGGTGTGTCGTGGGGTGGTCTGCTGCATCAGTGACAACTTTTTCTGACTGTGTCATGTGAAAGATCGTGTATACCAACAGCGCTTTCAAGTTGCCACCGCCCCCCCCCCCCCAACACACACACACACACACACACACACACACACACACACACACACACACACACACACACACACACACATGCGCGCGCGCGCGCGCCCCAGAAAAAGGAAGGAAGAAAGAAAGAACAATCAAGTAAACAATCAATTTCAAAGTTTCCAGAAGAACAGGAGGGAGGACAGCAGTGACGGAAGAAGCCAGTCGCAGCTCACAGAGGCAGAACCACAACTCAAGCTGGAAACCAATTGCACTGTTTCTATGAAAAGTGAAGCACATCCTAACTAACCTCGAACCACTGTAGTCTTGGTGCAAGAGCACAGCATGTGTGGCACTCAAATACACCTCCTGCGGGTGTGCCCTCTCTAGCTAGGAACATCCCAAACTACTAACCCACGAAATTCTCACTTCCCTCTAGCTAGAACCTTTCATGAACTCACAAACCCCTGTCGCACGAGCGCAAACTCGCAGGCTCTAGATCGCGCTGCTTCTAACATCAAAAAATGTACGTCAAAAGCAACTTCGTCAGGCAACCGTGTAACCGCACACTGGTCCACCTGCACAAAGCATGATGGAGAGACAGACACTGCCGACCGTGAACCCACTAAGCCCTCTCCGCTGCCGATAGTGCAACCGATAAACGCTCTCCTGTGCCGGCAGGGAAACCACTTGACCCTCTCCGTTGTCGATAGTGAAACCGCTAAACTGTTTCCACTGCCCAGAGTGAAACCTGTTAGCCCGTGAAGCCGATGACTAGTAAGAAAACCACACTGGACCTTCACAACCAGTCGCAAAACTACATTTTTCACATCAGGAAGTCCTAAAAACTCGACCAAATATCTGTCATGCAGGTCCGTGCGTCCAACACTGGGGTGGAAAATTGCCCGTGACACAAAAAGCCATCCTTCTCATGCAAAGATTGCGCACACACCCGCGCGCGCGCGCGCACACACACACACACACACACACACACACACACAGCCATCCCATCGTGCGTAAACACACAACCGCAGCCCTTCACTACCACACTCCTGACGGGAGTCACACTCCTTGACGACCTGAGGAAAGGCCCGACTCTCATGGAGCATGAAGACTCGCGCGCGCAAGTTCGCAGCGTTACTTCCGGCCCCAAGAACACACCTGCCACTAGTGCCGGCCGCCTATCTCCCTGTTTAAATTTGATTGCAATCACCTACACGAGACACTGTAGACTACAACGCCCTGTAGCCAACAAGTTTACAACCCTGTAGGCTACAACGCCTGCCAACTTAACACCCCACAGCAAAAATCTTGACCTTGATCGTACAAAACAGGTCTGGGGGGCGTCGAAAGTTCAGGACATCCATCAAGGGGCAACATGCCACAGGCGAGAGCGTCTGTCATTAGGATGCCAGAGGCTCCTGCATTGAAATCCCCGATTTTTGAATTTGAGTCCATGCTGGCAGGGCTCAACACGCAGCTGGTTTCACTAACATGAGGAGATCAAAATGACTTCACAACCCCTCCCGGCAACCTCCTGACCCAAACCCCACTTGCGAAGTCCGATCCAACACTTGTCTGTGGCCCGTTTAATTGAACCAGCATGATTTCCGTGCTTCGCTGATGAAGCATGGAATATCTCAATCCCTCCAGGCACATATGCCAATCATTCCAAGCAGCCTCCATGGTAAGGGTCCTTCTCCGCGTTTTTTATCGGCGCAAAGGCATCGGAGTGTAGCTCCTCCCTTGGGCCTATCCAACGCAACAGTGCGAAGCTTGCTACATGTCCAGATTAAAACAGTGCAGGAATCTCTACGTGAAGATAATGCAGACCGTCTTCCCGCATAAATTGTACCCCGAGCTAACAGATCCATCATTGCACCGGTTCCCACATGGGACACATCTGTACAGGCATGTGTCCTGCCGTACTGCTTCGGATTCACACTGTGCGCATTTCTTTGTTCAACTTCTTGTTTCGGGATTGGGTACAATCTCCCAATCAATCTGGGAAACTGCTTCAGCTTCCCAGCCACAACAAACACGCAGTGCCAGACGCACAGATGCCTGGACGCCAATGTAGTCCTTCGACTCAAGAGACACGCACACGCACCAAAAACTACAACTGCCACCTTTTGACTGCCGGGGTAACACACCAACAGAATTGCTAAAAGTTTGTCACAGTTCCGCCAAATGCTCGAGCCCCCGCACCCAAGCAACTGGTTTTCTTCCACATCTTCCACTCCGTGCACAAAGTTTTCCAGGCCAGTGCTTTGCCTTTCCTTTCTAATTCCTTGCTCAAAATCTTGCCATGCACAACAAAAGCCCATTCCATCAACTGCTGCGAAGTCGCACGATCTGACTGTAGCCCCGCCTGCAGTTCATTGCCCCAGCAACGCTAGCTTGTTTTCCAGTTATGACCGTGGACACGGCAAGAGCTGGGGCCATCTAAAAGTCCACACAAGGGACCCGTGGGACAGGGAGGACTATCCAAGCATGGCCCGACGGAAGATCGAATCCCGAAAGTTTCTGCAAAACCGCTTGAAACCCTTTTCTTAACAATATAAAGCACGAGATGCTTGATCGACGGCGGGCCTCAGGGTCATCGAGCCAGACCTATGTCATGAAGCACGAGATGCACCGTCGCACACACCTGTTCATTACAATAAGAATATGCAAGAATCCTAATGACAAGGTTGGACAAGCCCGAAGGACAGAAAAAGGAATTGATCGATCATCAATACTATGGCGGCCCAACCACAAACAGCTCGAAGCTCCTCACATGCATGTGACGCTGCTCCACATAGCACAAAGACCACGTCCACGTCCACAAAGACCACGAATGTCAAATCTGCCTCCATGGCCTTGAACCCACAACTACTGGACACACCTGGCTGTTCCTCAAAGCCTTCATACACGCCAAGCCACGGCCCCCTGTGCATCAACTGACACACGCCAAACCAAGGCCTTCCAAACACAACCACACGTCCCCCAGCAGTGGGAGCAGAGGGTGCCCACCGTGGGCCGTACACAAGCAGCTCGTTCGGAGCCGAATCAATCTGGAAAGAATGCAACAATCTTTCTTGAGTTCTCCACCTCTCCAAAAAAAAAAAAAAAAAGAAAAAAAAGAAAAAAAACGTCACTGGGACGCCGCACACCAAGGACGTCACCAGCCACTGGCAAGCAGCCTAAGCAACTCCCAATCGAAGCACCTCCACCGTGCGTCTTTTTCAAAATGTGAGCCATTTCCTTTTCCTGCTGTTTCAGTTGTTCCAGCTTTTTTGCTGGAAAACTGAAACGGGTGCGCATGACCCCAGCGGCCAGCAGCTAAGGAAGACACCACCAGAGATGCTGAGGCTTCCAGCAGAGGAGCGCAGGATGGGAGGCGTTGCGGGTCCCGGACATGGATTCTGGGAAAATCAGGCCCAAAACAGCACAACCCCAACCCCTAAGCCAACCGGCTTCGTCCCTGCATGCAACCTCTTTTGTTCTGCCTCCTGGGTGGTGCTTTCGACCTGTTCCCTGGGTGGTTGCGCGCCACGACGTGCGCCGTTTCCCGCCCGCCCGGACATGTTGCCACTGCTTTTCGACCAGCAGCAAGATGGAGGGTTGGGGTTGTGAGCTGCCCCGGGGTGCTTTCACACCCACCTCCTCTCAAAATGACAGGTTAACACATTGTCAACCACCTCGAATTCCAACCCTTCCTTCCCACTTCCCCTCTCTGTCTCTGGACCACGCCTCAGAACACAACTACCTGCCTTGACCCTGTCTTGGACCCCAATATCTGGCCTTGGACACGAGTTGCGATCTTGCAACGCAATCTCTGGCCTTGGGACACGATTTCCGGGGTGAAAACCTAATTTCGAGCACACGCAAGCACTAGCAGAGCGAATGGCACACGCATAGGGGCATTCCCCACATCCACCCCCCGCACACGCATAGGGCTAGAGCCCCCGCCCTACTCACATTTCGTCCCCCCCCGGGGGGGGGGGGGGAGGGGCTTTGGAGTGCATTGTACCTACTGCCACCTCCACACCATGTACCAGAAACCTCACTGCCGGTGAAAACAACAGAGGAGCATCAGGACGCCACGATGAGAAGCGCGAGACGTTTTGGTGCGGGCAGTCGAGGGGCGCTACTCGCAGAAGTAGCGGTCTCCAAACTCACCAACACCTGTCGCAAGAAACGGCCTTGTCAGCTAGCCAAACAACTTCAGGCCCAAGAGCGGTTCATAATGCAGTGGGCATATGACTCGATTAATACATGCAGGAGCCAATGTGTCTGCCCAGTGCAGATGATGAGCAAGAATGGGTACAGTGTCCAGAATCTGACCAACCCACACCCGTTTTCAATTTTGACCCACCTATGGCACTTACAATAGATCGAACACCTCGTGCTCTCTCTCTCTCTCTCTCTCTCTCTCTCTCTCTCTCTCTCTCTCTCTCTCTCTCTCTCTCTCTCTCTCTCTCTCTCTCTCTCTCTCTCTCTCTCTCTCTCTCTCTGCGCACGCGTGGTGTGTGTGTGTGTGTGTGTGTGTGTGTGTGTGTGTGTGTGTGTGAGAGTGATGTGTGACACCCAATCTATCGCCCCGCCCCGCCCCACACTTCGCCCTCTCCCTTCCGCTCGTCCCCCGCCCCCCCCCCGGGGGGGTCCATCCTTCTTTCTCAGCTCAATCTGCTGTCTATAAATCGGCACGTGTGTCTGCGCAAGCACTCGTCCCGCTCCCATCTGACGTGGGGAAGAAAGGGAGCGACGTGGGGGAGGGTGACGAGCATTTGAAGCATTGCATACCTGGAACAACTTGCAACATGTGCTCATCTACGCCTTCATCAATCTCAGACGTGATGAGCTTGAGGCGAGGGAAGCGACCACAGATGTTGTGGATCCCCTCCGGAGCCGCGATGAGGGTGAGGAACAGTATCTTCGCCTCATCCACTCCCTTGCTCAGCAACACCTGCCCCACCACATTCTCGGATTTTTAAAAACCAAAGAGAATCTTCCCATTTTTCAAATCCCATCGCGGG
>KV908564.1:133547-161047 GCA_002005505.1 Botryococcus braunii
GGATACATGACTCTGTCAAAGCATGCATACCTCCGAGCCAACCGTACATCATCATCAGTATCCACGTATATCTTCATATTCAACAGATTTCGGATCTCCTCCATGTACAAGACAAGTATCCCTTCCACTATCACAACATCTGCTGGCTCCACTCTCCTTCTCTTCTCCGACCTCCGGTGGTGTACAAAGTCATACGTGGGAACATCAACAGCTTTCATCTCCTGTTGAAGACAGAGGACAACACATTGGTGTCAGGAGCACAAAGCAAGCATGCCAACCCCTCACATTACAAATGTAAGCAAATGAGCACATTATACAATCCTCGAAACCCCACTGAAAGACCAGGCGTATCACCCCTGATGCTGGGGCATCCATTCGCACCTTAAGAGCACTTAAGCAACGGACCATCTCAGCTACATCAAACGCTCCTGGGTCATCAAAGTTGTATGCTGCAGATAGGCACGGCCATTAAAGTAAATTCTCAGATCAGACTGAGAGAGTTGCTCGTCAGATGCCCCCTGCTGGGGTTTCACAGTTATCGAAGCACGCCTGAGATGCATTCATTTGAGCCCACGAAACATCATCGAGTAACAGAACCGACACTAAAGAAACTTTCAAGTAAACTTAATTATTTGACTCTAGCCCGTCAGCGCCGTCATTTCACAAAATCGCAAGGGCCGTACTGCTGACGTTCTTCAGTTCTTCTGGACTTAGCCCTCTGTAGAAGCTGTCTTGGCACAACATTACTACACACTGGTCGTGAAGTCTCTGCATTATGTGATCGCAAACAGTTGTCTTCCCACTGGCTGTCCCACCTGCGCGACATAAAGACTGCCGGCTTATTGCCCTTCACGTCCCTTAACATGGTCTAAAGAATACCTTTCCATACCACAGCAATCAGGAAAAACGATTGTGACAATAGAATATGAAAGCCCACCTGCAACTCCGATGAAGAAAGGTTGGTTATGAACAACCCGGGCCCGAGACATGGTTCTCGGAAGAGCCGAAACTGAGACGTAGCTATCTAAACACTCAGCCCCACCACTTTTAAGTGTAAGGGCATCCTGAAAGTGAACAGGAAGATGTACAGCCGTCCGTGAGAAGTCAAACATGGCTGGTTCTGGTACATATGAAGCGTCCAATCGTAAGTTCGAACACAACGAAACCCAACCAACCTGTTAGCCGCAGGTCAAGGAACAATATCCCACCACCTAAGAAGCAATCTGTGCTTCATGACTGCGGCATAAGCTCAGGGTTTATGAGAGTGTATTTCTTGGCTTCCGCGGTTAATGAGTAGGGCTTCGGCTGCGTTTATGGTCTCTGAAAAATGTTGAGGTAAGCCCCCAATTACCCGTGTTTTCACATCTAAGCGTCCGAAGGTTTTGGACCCTGTGCCCCACGTGATACTAAACGGTACGTGCAGTACCTGTGGGATGCACAGTCAGCTTCATGTGCACAAGGCGGATCCGCGGAGCTGGGCAAGCCGGGGAGGACAGCAGGCCCCCACTTGCTGCTCCTTGCTGCTGCTGAGCAGCTGCTGGCCTTTTCCAACCTTACCTGTACATCAGAAGTGTCGATCTCATTGGAGGCAGGAGAACACACAACATACTCATAGGGAAAACCCCTTAATGAAGGAAGGAGTTCTTCATGGAGGAATTCTTTTGAAACATTTGGAGGGTCGCATGCTAATGCGCTGGCGTTGTTGCAGAGGCTCCAGGAGCTTTTGAACCAAGCCATCATTGCTCAAGAAGATGTGGAAGGATATTTTGTCATTCGTCGGGTCAGTTTCATTATTGCGGCCGCTGTGGGTCGCCAGCTGGCCGCCCGCCGGGTTTGACTTGCTTGAAACATTTGGGTTCAAGCCCTTGAACATTGGGCTTTTTTACCCCACTCTTGTAGAAGAAGAAGGAATTACATCAACCCAGCCCAAAGGGCTGATGAGATGGAAAACCAAACACAGAAGCAGCAGTACATCGAGAGAAACCAGACACAAACCCTAAGAAACAAAACCAATCAAGACAAGACACAAACCCAAAGTAACAAGAGATGAGCCAGTAGCACGAAGAAAGGGGCAGGAACGCCCCAGAACACAGCCCAGGAGTGGGCATGGGCCAGAAAAGGGCCAAGTCAAAAGAAAACCTAGGGCCGAAACTGAAAACGTTCATAAATGAAGCGAACCACAGATTGAAGGTCATCTTGCCAGACGAACTGACGTAACGACCGAAAGGGGGAAACGTAAAAGATGGGGATAACGGTCACGGATCGGTGGCAGAGCCAAACACGAAAATGGCTGGACGGGTATATTTTCCTTCTTTTCCTTCCTTCCTCGTAGGCAGTAGACTTCGCCACGCTCCCCGTTGTATAGACTAAAAATCCTTGGGTGTCATATTATCGATGGATATCCTCTGCTGTATGTGTGGGGGCCACCTTTGGCCTCTATGATCTTGCATGGCAAAATGTGGGCCGCCTGGAGCTCCCATCTGAGTAAGTGCGGTCTCCATAGGTCTCGAGTTGCTTCTCATGTGTGTTGTGCCCACTGCTTCGTTTGCCTGTCAGATTTGCGGTTGGCGTTCTTACAGTTCAGCCGGCTGCATTATCATCCGTAAGCTCTTGAGAGTCTGATTGCTGCCCGTCGGTGGCCACTCCTATTTTGTTGGCTAAGTTAGGGTTTCGACCCCCCTCTCATCATTGGCTCAAGTGTATGCATACGGCCATATGGCCACCTTTTGGCATTCTTTGGGGTCTTTGCATCCGAATCGTAACAGTATATGTGCCTTGAATCTTCGAGACTCGTGCCTTGCAGTCAATTGATGGCATCACTATACCTACCACTACTTGGGCTGGGTATTTGATGAAGGCCCATATTCAGATTGGTTATCCTTATCGTATAGGCTGTCTGAAACCTCATGACGTTGACACACCTTCCCTTCGTGACCGTTTTGGTAGGGGTTTCATGTCTCTCGTCAATTATGCCCGGCTGATCGGGCTTAGCTTTTCACAGACTGTTAGTGGTTTGCAACTCCGTCTCGACTTCCTCTTTCTAGGCTGTTGTTCCTACGGATGAGTGTTTCTTAGGTGAGGGCCTTCTACAGCATTTCTGCTTTCGGCGTCACCTGCAGTGATGACACGACGGCAGCGTCAGCTCGTAGCCTGTGGGAAAAACCGTCCACGCTACAACGTTTCCAGGAACAACACACAGCACTCTCCAACACTAGAGGTGGGCCAAGGATACCAACATGCTTCGGACAAGTCTTACATATGATCGTATCTGCCCTCACTCTTGCTAAAGACCACGTAACACTACGCCTTGCCTGATAGCAGAGTTGAGCACCAAAGGCCTGCGATGTCTAAGTTACGTCACTAGAATGCAGAAATAGTTCATCAGTAACTCAGCAAGGTCTCTTTGTGATGTTTGCACAATGAAACTATCTTACCGCCACTACTGTGGACTTTAACATAAGTCTCGATAACGTCAAACATTCAGTGCGCTCTTGTCATGCACTCTAATCAGTGCACACAGCAGTAACATCTAACTGGTCTGAATGTTTGAGCACAATCATATCTTCAACGTCTTTGAGAATCCTAAACACACCTGCAGTGATGATACAACGGCAGCGTCAGCTCGTAGCCTGTGGGAAAAACCGTCCACGCTACAACGTTTTCAGGAACAACACACAGCACTCTCGAACAGTAGAGGTTGGCCAAGGATGCCAACATGCGTCGGACAAGTACCGAGCCGTTCCTGGGCTGCCCAGGGATGGCTTGGTCTGCAGGGATCCGAAGTACTACCATACGTAATTTCTATTGAGATCGCATATCGTACAAGTCACGGGTTATGTCCTTGAGGTACGAGTACGATCTATACCGTTCATAAAGCCCAAGTTCTACACCGCTGTTGATGGCATGTGACAGGGGATATCACTAAGCACAGTATTGACCAATTCATTCAACACTTTCCATTGCTTTCGTATGGCCATGGGGGTTCACAATTGTGAACCCCCATGTTGCAACCTCCCTACTGATTCTTCTAATTTTACACGAGTAGGATTAAAACAGATCGGCCCAAGGTTTCAACGACCCAAACGCAAATGTTCAAAAGGCGAGCAGCCAGCTGGCGACCCACAGCAGCAGCACAAATGAAATTCACCCGACGCATGACAAAATAACTCACCACATCTTCTTGCGCAATGACGGCCTTTAGAATCCCCTGGAGTCTCTTCAACAAGACCAGCGCATCAGCCCGTAACCCGCCCTGTTTCAAATGAAAAGGCTTGGAAGCTTCCTTAAGGCCACAGGGGGTTGTTGAAAGGCTTGGAAGCGCCAGCAAGACAGCACAACGGGTCTGCTTGTCTTGGGCAGCGCCCACGGCGGTCCCACACAGCACGAAAACGCGTGTGCAAATTGGCGGCGATAAGCGCTGACTACCCAACTCTTCCCACAGTCACCCCACCGGAAAGCTCCATCTGATCCGCATCCGTGTAGCAAACAGGATGCATATCAGCAAACCGGGCCTTCCGCCGTCAGCAAGATTGCATACAGCCGACTCAGGCACACGCTTCCAGAGTTTTCTTAGATTGAATGTCACACATAAATTATATGTGTCTCAGAAGAAAGCGTGGTAGTGGAATATATCTACCCAGTGAGCCGTCTGTCTTGTGTGCAGGCATCTGACGGCCTTTTCTGCTCTGACCAAGCTTGCTTTGCCTTTATGACCATTGAGCAAGGAAAGTCGCATGGTCACCAGTTCTGAGGCCAGTGGCACTGCCTCTCAGAAGACACTTGAAGCCGTCTGTTTTGGAAACATTGCTGAGGATTTTCGTTCATTCTACATTAAAATCTTGGCATGAGTTGGCTGGCCTCACGTCGGTTGTGTACTACCAACGTGGATCCTGTTCTATGTAAGAGCGCCTTTGCTGACTTTAAAGACAGGCTGAAACTCATTCAAGAGGAAGTTCCTGAGTTCTTCATTTCGGACAACATGCATGCACGCACCCCCCCCCCAACTTCCTCCCCACACACACCCTCTCTGTCTCTCCCTCCATTACTCTCTCCCACCCCCCTGGTTCCCCCCTCCCTCCCTCCCTCTCCCTCTCCCCCACCCCCGGGGGCCCCCGCCCCCCTCAATGTCTTTCTTAATACTCTCTTCCGGACAACTAATGTATCTGAAGTATTAAAGGCATGGGAGGGAGCACAGTCCTTGCGAAGGGTCGTGCCTCCAACTCCAATAACTCAAAACCCCACAACAAACCAGGTAAGCCTCATACACCCTTCCTAATGAACTGCAGGTGGTCCACCTGCAACCCTCCAGGCGGATGATATTCCCAGAATCTGGGCATATGACGGATCTAGAGATCTCCCTCCTCACTTAGGCCAAAGCGCTCCTAGTTGGAGTGGACAGGGTATGGAATTCCGAAAGCGGTTGATGCCTAGTGGGAAAGGGGTTTGGACGTCTCTGTACTTCGGTTGTTGTCTTGTGAAAGGCTCTAAGGGCTCTCTGAATGGAGTTCATCTTAAATGACAGAGGTATCCTCAGATCTCCAGAGATACTTACAGCAGCTCCAAAACGACATGCTCATCTACAGAAATATTTTTGGCCCTCATGAAGTTTGGATTCGTGGGAAAGATACCGTGGAAGCCGGCATTTCTGCAAAATCTTTCGTATACTAGACAATACAGCCCCTCCTGCATTAGTGCTTGACATCCACTCCACCTTCTACAAAGGCGTACACCCACCCAAGCCGAGCTTTCTTCTGCAGAGATGAAATCTTAAGTGGCCAGTGAGGTGGATATACACTGCAAACGTCGCAACAGTGATAGTCCCAAGAGCTACAACCTTCCCCCCTCCTAACCACAGAAGAAACGGCACGACCATAGCTGATCGTCCTCAAATGAGAACCATCATCACTCACTGCACGAACGCACCCATGTATATAAGCAGACCCGCATACACACACGTAGCCTTCAACTCAAATGCACGTATGTAACACCCCAACACACACACACACACACACACACACACACACACACACACACACACACACACACACACACACACACACACACACACACACACACACACACACACACACACACCCGCGCGCGCGCGCGCGCACACACACACACACACACACACACACACACACACACACACACACACACACACACACACACACACACACACACACACACACAACACACCAGGGGGCCACAGCGTCTTCACCCAACCCAGCAACCCCTGGCAACCTTTAGTTCAGGGCTTGCTTGTCTCTATCCAGCCGCTCTTCCACTGCTTACTCATGTGCATGTCCGCACCCAACCTTCTCCCTCCTTGCGAATATGCTCCCAGACATTCTTTCCTTTCCTTATCCCTACGACTTGACGCCATCCCACAATTCACCCATTTAGTTCCTCCAGCCCAGAACTTCCCATGTGTCTCTCCTTGTCTCAGATGCATACATATGCATACGCTTTGTACCTATGTGAGCATAGGCACTCATCCCAAAACCATTTGCTTGATGTAAAGAAATTTGCTGCCAAATACAGCTATCTGTATCCGTTGCTCACGGCCAAATATTATGGTCACCCTGAAAAGGAGGACGTGTACTTCAGTGAGTTACATCATCCCCTCCAACTTCAGAGACACTGCCAGTTCCTCCGACGTATTCTGAACCTTTACAACGCTGGTCACGCAGTTTGCAGAACAGTCACAAGCCAGTGGTGACGGACCACATACAAACAAGAACGACTTGCTCTACATGCACCAAGTCACTTTACAAGCATATCATACAGAAAGCTGTTTTATCTGTTTTCTTTTTCAGTGTAGGAAGCTTCGAAGCCATCCAACAGCCTGGCCCTGCTATAAGGATTGCATGGGATCTTGAATCCCTTACAACTTGCTTCAGTGGTGCACAAAAGACATTATACACAATGCAACGCACACTCTGAAAGAGAATACACCAGGTGCAGGTAGTCACGTAACAGGGCATGTAAGAAGGGGATTGGTAAGGTGATGATGATTGTGTCCCAACAGGGTTGAATAGGTCCGGCAGAGGTCAGCACTGCTCTTGGTTCGAAAAAATGCTTCAACCTCTATTTATGAATTACAGTCTCGGTGTGCCTGCTGCACAGCATTGCAAAGGTTGTAGACGCTTTGACAGTGGCCTTCCAATCAGACAACTGCTCCAGGAAGGGATGGGGAGTAAAGTGATGCAGAGTAATGCGCCAGAGACCGACTTGGAGTCTTCCCGGCTGATGGCCTTGGGTGTCAATCGCAAAAATATCGATCGCCAAACTCCCCAACCCCTGCAATCAAGAATTCACATACTTGACACACACTCTTGACGGTCACAGTTCCTCTGCCTGATAAAACCCGGTACATGGCCACATAGAGAAACCTGGTCCGTTCATTTGACAACCTGTGTCGGCATAAGAACATCAGAATCACAAGGAAAAAATGTCCCACTTACAACAGCCATCGCTGACATCTTTTATGCAAGGTAACATAGCTTGACAGCGTCATACTCCTG
Source organism: Botryococcus braunii (assembly GCA_002005505.1). Taxonomy (NCBI): domain Eukaryota; kingdom Viridiplantae; phylum Chlorophyta; class Trebouxiophyceae; genus Botryococcus; species Botryococcus braunii. The sequence goes on from KV908564.1 coordinate 141,074, forward strand.
CCATTCGACTTCCGACTCTCCCTCCCCCCCCCCCCCGTGCATTCTCTCTGTGCGTGCTTTATCAAGCGAGCAGGGGTGGCTGTGTGGGTCTGTCCGTGGGTGGGCGCGCTGTGTGCGTGCGTGTGTGTGTGTGTGTGTGTGTGTGTGTGTGTGTGTGTGTGTGTGTGTGTGTGTGTGTGTGTGTGTGTGTGTGTGTGTGTGTGTGTGTGTGCGCGTTGCGGGCTTGGAATCGGGTGAAGAGACATGGGGGAGAGGGGGGTTACGGGGCGCGCACACACCGCTTACTCAGACCCACATGTGCGCATAGGTCCTTTCAGTTTGGAGAAAAAGCGGAAAGGCGGGGTCACCACACCTGGCACGACATGGAAGGTAAGCTCGTCCAGGCTGGCATCAATCTCTGAGGTGATGACTTTCACTTTTGGGTATGCTCCGCAAATCTTGTGGATTCCTTCTGGTGCAGCAATCAAGCTGAGGAACAATATCTTCCCCTCCTCGACCCCCTTGGCCAGCAGCACCTGCTCCAACAACATCCATCGACGTGTCAACGCATACATTTCAAATGTGGGAACCCAGCACCAACACTCGACAAGATTTTGCTATCCAGCTGCCGCATTTTCCTTGTGGAAAACATGTAATTCGGGATCCACCACATGTCCAGTACAGTGCGACATCCGTCACAAACTCATCCAACCCTCGAACATACTTAGATGCTGGAGCAGCAGCTTGCACCGCAATGAACATGGCAATTTCTTCAATCTCCAGAACTCAGCAAGACACACACAGACAAACAGAGACAGAGAAAATACACAGACAAAAACAGTTAGACAGACTGACAGAGGCACAGGCCAAAACAGATACATACACACACACGTACGCACACACACACACACACACACACACACACACACACACACACACACACGCACACACACACACACATGCGCGCGCCGTGTGCGCTGGCGCATAGACACACACACACACACACACACACACACACACACACACACACATGCACACGCGCGCAGATACACACATGCAGACACACGCACGCACACACACCCACACACATGTGCAGGTACACGCACACATGCAAACACACCTTCCCCGGTAGGTAAGGGGGCTGCAAACCTCAACAGCTCGGGCAGCAGAGTTGCCGGTAGCAAGGATGGGGTCCATGAGGAGGACGTGGCGTTCAGCTATGTCCGCTGGCAGTTTCTCATAGACTAGCTCCTGAGCCACAAGATTGTCGCCCACCCTGCGTGCCGTCGCCAGAGCTTCGGGCGGGAGCTTGTCGGGGCGCACCACCTCGCTGAGGGCCAGTGAAATTTTTAGGAAAATATTTGGCCAAATGGCCCACTCAGCTGCCAGTAACATACTTACATGCATCCTTGGTGATGGACACAGCAGCAGAAATTTTACCTCCACGAGGGTGGGGGAATAAATCTCAAGTCTTGGGCTCCTCCACTTCGCAATTCTATGGTAGCAAAGACCATACGAGCCTTTTTTGCATGTGTAATACCACCAACCTTGGTTCGCTAATGTTGGGCATTTATCATGTGTTCAGTGCACAGGCGCTTGCTCGCATTGAGTCTGCCATTTTATGATCAGTGATCCAGATTAAAACGAAAAAGAAAATCAAAAGAGCATCTGCCCTTTATGACAGAGAGAAGCGACTGCTCAGCTGTGGCTGAATTGAGATCGTGGAGCAGTGGTGACACCACCATGTACCATGTATTTTCACATCTGCTAACAAGAGCCTGATGCTAACATGCTAGCAAGAGCCATGATGATGCAGAACTCAACCTTCTTCAACAGATGACATCCATCCATCTCATGAGACCCATTCAAGCCCTCCAAGTCCTCTGGACGGGAAGGAATGGGCGACAGGAGGGCTGGCATGAGATCCACGGAGAATGTTCCATATACCAGAGCGCAAATCAATTTATATACACACCTGCACCGGACATGCAGCAGCAGAAGGCATCATGCAAAAATATCTTCATGTCATATGGAAGGTTGACATGCAAAGCAGCTCTGGTCATAGGCATACCGGTGGACCAAGATTTTGCCAATCTTGATGCCCTTGCAGCACGCCCGCAGAGCATTCTCCATGCTCTCACCGCTGCGGATGATGCTCACTCCGCACAGCTTTTTTGCGAAGTCCACTCCAACATATGTGTGGCCTGTTGGCGTGACAACACACTTTTCAGAAAAGGGCAGTAACCCCAGGCCAGCCTCGACCACCTGCAATTGCCATACAACCCTTCAGGATCAGGTTGGCTGCATGATAGTTCGAATGGATCTGTTATCTGACCATCTCACCGACCGGCTGCGCGTATAGCTTGTTCCAGGGATGAATGTATAGAAACAAAGATGAATGGGTGAAGAAGTACGAACCTCGCATTCCCTTCAGCCTTAACACATATCTAAGCCTCCTCACATCCTCAGAAGCCGTCTCAAAGCACATTTTGTGTGTGAAAGTGTGTTCATGACAAGGATGATCACATTTCTCGGCTTGCCATCAGTGACCTCCAAACAGCTACTTTCTCTCCCCTAAGTCTTTGCTATGCCTGTCTGAGGCCTACATCAACCACAGAGTGTTCAGGGCAGCAGGCCTCAAAGGCAAGGCTACCAAAAAAAGAAGAAGGCGGGGTTTCAATAAGCGCACCAAACGAAGGAGGCGGTCAGCATAAAATACGAAGTCTGGAGTCGGTGTAGTGGCATCACGAATGATGGTGTGCATGCCACGGATTTGGAAGTTGGAGGCAATGACTTGCAGGTTGGGGTAGATCCGCCGCAAATCTGGCTGCTGCAGCTTCATCCTTATGTGCTCGGTAATCAAATCTATAGCCACCACATTCTCATCCCTGCCCACACCCACCCAGTACTACACGCTCAGCCAGTACAAATGTTTTCTCACCAAGAAGATGAAGATTGAAAGATGAAGGCGGAGGAGAAAAGGAAGAAGAACCCCAAGTAGTCGTAGTAGTAGAGAAGGAGTATTAGAAGGTGAAGAAGAGCTAGAAGTAGCAGCAGTAGCAGTCACAATATTAGTTTTAGTGGCAGTGGTGATTACTTCGTAATCACCATGTATCAAGAAATCCTTCGCACAAAAAGTCAGACCATATCGCCCAGACCCAGACAACTTAAGCCCGCCCAGCCCAGAAACAAGTGTTAGGAATATTAGTGTGCAGTGACAGCACAACTGGTGTGAAACATCAGATCTGCACTGGTATCATCATCCACACCCATGTCAGCTGCCACTGGCTGTTTTGAACCAAGATTTATATGTTTAAATGCTTGAGTATTTAATGACTCGTCATGACACAGCACTGGTCAGCAAACAACAACTTCTGAAGTAGCCTTTGAGCTGCCAATCAAAAAACAAGTTTCCAACCGACGATGTAGGAGTAACATTGAAGAAACATGACGGCGTTCCCAAATCGTCTTATTAGTTTTGTGATGTGAAAGTCAGTACCCAGATCTTCCTAAGACAATACATATGACTCAATTCTGTTCGAGTTGCACTGTTCACACTGGCCTGGAATCCCCACCTATAGCAACAAAGAAATAGAAATTTTACAATCCTTATCTTTACTGATCTGCTTATTACTTAATCTGAACACACCCCATCTTTCGAAGTCATTGAAAACCAAACATGCCTCGCTGATCCTGTGCTGAATCTCCAATCGATAGATCCGCTTAAGTGAAGGTCTGCCCAAGATACCCTGGCCTCTGAAAAGGGGGGCCCAACAGCAGGAGCAACTATAAGAACAGCAGAGGAAAATGGCCCTCTGCCGGAGGGGGGCGGGTGTGTACTGCACCTCACCATAAACCTCTTCAAGAAAGTTCATCGACTTACCTGCCCCAAGGGATAATGACGTCAGCATGCTTTCGGCTTGGAGCTACGAATTGGTCAAAAGCTGGCTTTACAAACTTTGTGTACTGCTGAATCACCCCTCCAACATCACGGCCCCGTATGGCCACATCCCTTTGTATCCTGCACTCGAGAAAAACTTAAACAAATTGAAAAACCCCTATTAGGCAGTACCAACTGATGTGCCTGAGAGACTGCTCTACATGCTACTGGCATGAACCACCACTGGTGCTTTCAACAGAACTTTGGGCTGGCCACCTTTATCTCATCTTTCTCAATGGATATAGCAGCATAACCGAACCACTGCTCTGCCAACTGACTAATTGTTCAATTCATAATGATCGCCGTGGGGCTCTTTCCTCCAAGTTTCCCATATGGGAGTGGTGGGCTCAGAGTGTGTTGATAAATGCCGCCATAGGCTTCACTCTTTATTCTGATATGATGACATGCAATTCCCCTTGAAGTGTAGTACCTACGAGCTAACCGAACATCATCGTCGGTGTCCACATATATTTTCATATGAAGGAGCTCTCGAATTTCCTCCATGTGGAGGACCATTATTCCTTCTACGATCACCACATCAGCGGGTTCCACTTTTCGACACTTTTCAGACCTTTGGTGCAGAGTAAAATCATACTCCGGGACATTGACAGCCTTCATAGCCTGCAGCCACACTTAGCACAATCATTTAATGTAGGAAGGAGTGAGAGCACGTTGACAGTTTTATATCAGTGAGAAATTCTGTACAGGAAGGACCTGCCATATTCTTGTCCTTTCAATCAAGGGACTTGTGAAAGGAAAACAGAGCATACAATGCTTTACCAATCCTGCAGCAGATTTGTCTGAAGGAGTGGTCGAGAAGTTTACATCTGTCGACGCAGTAATACAGAGCAGAAACATGTGCCTGTGCATTTACCTTAAGTTCGCTCAAGCATTCGACCATAGCTGGGCGGTCAAACGCTTCAGGATGGTCAAAGTTGTATGCTGCAAAGCCCACAGAACCCCAAAAGACATCACCTACTACGTTGTGTGGCTCTGGAGGAATACTCGAGGAGCAACATGGAGGAGTCACGTACATGTAACATCTTTTAACTCCTCTGCAGTCAATCCTCGGTAGAAAGAGTCCTGCACTTAACACTGTGTATCAGACTTTCCCATCTCAGGGTCAGCGTCCTGAAGTGTGATCAGGAAACACACAGCGTGCAGTCACCTGGCTCAGCATGACTACGCATTGATCATGAAGTCTCTGTATGATGCTGTCACAAACTGTAGTTTTGCCTGAAGCTGTGCCACCTTCAAGTCACCAGGAACCGATCAGCAATCCCTACTAGACTTTGCATTCAGTTGACGAGCAAAGTCTTATCTTTATTAATACCTGCCACTCCAATGAAGAAGGGTTCAGATCTATTGCTAGATCGCCTGCTTCGAGACGTAGCAAGTCCGTCATCGGACGAGCAGCCCGACAGGGCACTTTGAAGGGATGACTGAGTTCTTATGTAAAGTTGTTCCCTCTCTCCAGAGAAGGAACTCATAGTTTACCTATCTCGTTAAGCCACCGACTTTCATTTCAATACGAAGATCGGGAATATGCCAGATCTTGGAGCTTTCTTGCTTGTAACAATGGAGTCTGAGGTTTAGAAGCGTGCTTAAAACTCCTTAACGACGATGCGAAGAGCAAGCCGTCGCAAGTTTACCGAAGGAAAACTCGAAGATTGTTCGGTGAGCGCTCTCGCCCCCATCTGAGAGGCACAGGAAGGCTAATGTCATGTACGGGATGGCATGTCGCAGTCTGCCCTGATAGGGCAGCTCTACCACCTTCCCCTCCCGGTGAGGCTGTTAGGCACCTTTGTGCGGGTCCGCCTGTTATCTTCTTCCCCTCTCCCCCCTCTTTTGAAAGTCATGATCTCGCTAAGGATTTCTGATAGAGGGCAACGGATCCCTCTGACTACGAGGCTTCAAACCGAGGTTACCTGCCAAGATTCTTCAGGGATGCATCTTACACCACGTAATTGACGATGAGTTCCATTTCTTGTTCACCTGCAGCTGCCTGTCAGTTTCACAAGTTCGTTCGCAGTTCAGCTGTCATTTCCATCCGCGAAACGCTTCCATCAGCCGCTTCATGCATGTATGGCAGCCTAGGCCGCCATACACCTAGGCCTGGCAGTGAAGGCGCCAGCCGCAGCTTTGTGGTGATAGCTTTTGCTTGTCAATTTCATGTTTCAGGAATTCAGCTCTGGGCGCTGGGTTCCAACTGTTTTCTCATTACCACCCTGTTCAGCCACCATGGCAAGATCTGGATGTAGTATTGCTTTCCTTCATTCAAGAGTGCACTTGCAAAGAGTCGATGAGATGGACGACATGTGCATCCTTGATCCCTAGCTCGATTTTCCCATGGGTAGGCATTGGCATGGGGCCGTGCTAAGTCAATGTGACAAATAGAAAACTGTAAGACCCGTATGGCCGACCTCAAACGCCAAAAACCGGACCAGACTCGAACAAGAACAAGAACACTGCCAAGAACACTACTGGCCTATGTGCATCCGGGAGCTCAGTTTTAAAAGGAATTTAGTATTAAGAGTGAAGCTTATCCTAACAGCACACCACAAATCGTGCATGCGGGAACGCGGAATCCAGGGGCCGAAAACAGAAGGTGGTTTAGTCAAAAAAACACGAGGGAGGGGGAGGGAGGGAGGGAAGGGGAGGGAAGAGAGAGAGAGAGAGAGAGAGAGAGAGAGAGAGAGAGAGAGAGAGAGAGAGAGAGAGAGAGAGAGAGAGAGAGAGAGAGAGAGAGAGAGAGAGAGAGAGAGAGAGAGAGAGAGAGAGAGAGAGAGAGAGAGAGTGAGTGAGTGCAGTCATCCATCGATCGTTTGTCACCCAGAGGTTCTTCTGACGTATCACTCTCTACAGAACTTTTTGAACGAGTGTGGAAAATTCCGAGAATATGAACATCGTTCCTTTTCTCACTGTGCGTATGTAGCAATGACGAACTGTTTAACGGAGAGTCTCATAAGCTTTCTCCGTCCCCCCCCCCCCCTCTCTCTCTCTCTCTCTCTCTCTCTCTCTCTCTCTCTCTCTCTCTCTCTCTCTCTCTCTCTCTCTCCCTCTCTCTCCTCTCTCTCTCTCTCTCTCTCCATCCCTCTCCCCCGCCACCTCCCTCTCCCTCCCTCCCCCTCCCCTCCTCACTCTCTCTCCACATCCCTATTTCTCCCTTCCCCCCTCTCCCTCTCTCTTTATTCTTCCCTCACTCTCTACAGAACTTTTTGAACGAGTGTGGAAAATTCCGAGAATATGAACATCGTTCCTTTTCTCACTGTGCGTATGTAGCAACGACGAACTGTTTAACGGAGAGTCTCATAAGCTTTCTCCGTCCCCCCCCCCCCCCCCCCCTCTCTCTCTCTCTCTCTCTCTCTCTCTCTCTCTCTCTCTCTCTCTCTCTCTCTCTCTCTCTCTCTCCATCCCTCTCCCCCGCCACCTCCCTCTCCCTCCCTCCCCCTCCCCTCCTCACTCTCTCTCCACATCCCTATTTCTCACTCCCCCCTCCCCCCGGCTTGCAGATGCACTCATGAGTCACACACACACCACCAGCACGCCCGCCCGCCCCCGCCCGCGCGCGCGCACACACACACACACACACACACACACACACGCGCGCGCGCGCGCGCGCGCGCGCGCGCACGCATGCACGCACACGCACACAAACAAGCACGCGCGCGCGCGCGCACGCACACACACACACACACACACACACACACACACACACATCAAATCACATCACATCACATCACAGTTCACTCGTGGTGCCAACTCATCCATCAGAGTATGCTGAGTCATCTGGGCTTGGCAGATATAAACACCTCTCATGCCACACAGGTGGTCGGAAAACCCCATGCGTATCCCCTGGCCGAGTGCAGTTAACCCCTTTAAATGAAGCATTGAAGCCAGTTAGCGTATTAGACGTACAGCACTGCTTTTTAGAATATGTAAAGCATATCTATCCTGTGCTTGAGGCTTGACATGAGTTTCGCCTTCCAGAGCAATTGCTTTGCCTCAACACAGGTCCTCCTGTCTTTGTGGGCTACCGATGGTTACTGTATCAGCAGTGGAAAGTACATACAAGCCTTTTGGGCTGTAAACAACTTTAAACCCCACGAGCAAGCATCCCTCTGTCCCTATCCCTGACGGTTTGTGTAGTGCGCGCCTGTACCACAGGAGCGCAGGTACGCTGGTACCTTTGCACGTATCGATTTCACATAAAATGAAAAAGACAATAACTGCATATACCTACATTCGAAGGTCGATGTTATTTGCACACCCCGCCCTTACAGTTACTTACGAGGGGTCGTGCACGATTTCGAGAGTCGGTGAACGAGGTAGTGTGGGATACACTTTGCGCATCCTATTCAAGTTACCAAGCAAAACTTCCCCAGCAATTGTTTGAGGTCCTAAAATGCGTTTGGGGGGACAAGCCCCATACTCGTTCCAAACATGCCTACTCGCGTGCTTGCCCGGCCCTAGACGGGGCCTCTACATATGGCCCCTCCACATGTTTCGGCATGCCGTCGTTGTATATCGCTTCTATTGTGGCATAATATTGCCGCGCATGTATATGTGTTGACCGTAAACGGCACGGGGCAGCTGTGCGGAACCGTGGCTATGTGGTAAAGCACTTACCGGAAGTGCTGATGGATTAAACGTGAGTGAGAGAAAGCATCCCTGCCCCCACCGGAATCCAACGGGATGTACAGAAAGGCCACAAACCGGCTCATCGACAAACGGACAGTAAGCTCAACTTTCACAGCCTTATTTGCTGGACAAGTTTCTTTGAAGGTAAATCCCTGTTATCGTAAGATCTGGCATTGCAATCTCTTTTGCTGCAGTAGGTGGTTGTTGACGTCACCGATGTGTCGGGGTTTGGTACCTTGTTGAATTGGTTTAAGCTTTTTGCTCGACGTTCTTTATTGTATTTAGCCTATTCATCGTTTTGCCAATCACTGTGTTCTTTCTGTATTCTAAGTTTACGTTGGCGAAGTTGATCTGGTGTTCGTCCGGTGCGCTGTAGGGGCGACTAAGAGAAACCGCAACCTGGTGACCATGAAGGTAACGATCCGTGGAAGATGTGTTCACTGACATGTCTTCTGCGAACTTTGTTGTCTGGTATTTGAGTTGTAGGTCTAAAGGCAGTTTGGGCCCTCGAGATCGTTCAATGAGAAAGAAGCACCACACTAACCTTTCTTGTGGACGACAACAGGGTTTTAAAATGAGCATTGTTGTTGTTTTTTTTGGTGAGCCCCGGGTCTTGGTGGAATCGATTGCAAGTCTGTTGACCCTTAAGGGGTCCAAAACTGCCAACTTGTATTTTTCATTAGAACCATTTTCCAGTATGCTCCTCGACACGCAGATGTGACCAGCTCTCATATTTTAGTGCTTGAAGGTCAATCTTTACCTTGTCTTTCGATATTTACAGACACTAATGCCTGTCCGTCCTCCCCAGGCATCTGCATTGCTGCAGCCATGGGTGCTAGGGTCATCCCGGTGACCTGGACTGTGACTAATTATCCTCCAGCCACAGCGACTGTTGGTGACACAGTAAACTTCACGTACGCAAACGGGCCGCAGGGGGATCTGGCTAACCATACCAAGCTAAACTGGGCCAGAAATCTGTTACACTGCCCTGTTTGACATGTTACATGGCTTCTGGCTGCCTGAGCCCCTGGAATGGGGAGCCCTCCTTGTAGAATTGCCTCATGAGGCCTAGAAACTCTGTGCCAGTTTTTGCGCCATGAGCAATACAGCACCATCCTTTGGGTTGTTGCGCGACCCAGGGGTTGAATCAGGCCAAGAGCAAACAAACCGTGACACTATTTGCACACTTATGGTTCGAGCATGCTGGTCTCCAGCGTGCTGTTTTTTAGAGTACTGAAATTGTAGAAGCCAGGTGTGTAGGTATGTGTCGGAGAGGGACGGATGATCTCATAGCCATAGTGCACAGGGCTGTTGGCCTGTGTCTTGCTGGGTATTAACGAAAATAGCTGTGGGTTTCTTTGCTTATTGGGTGTTTCTGTGGGACAGATGGACAGGGACGCATGACCTTAGAATGTTCGATGGTGCAGGTATGACGCCTCATACTTTAGCGAAATGTAGTAGTAGTTGTTGTCGGGGTGTGTGTGTGTGTGTGTGTGTGTGTGTGTGTGTGTGTGTGTGTGTGTGTGTGTGTGCGCGCGCGCGCGCGCGGGTGCGTGCGTGCACGGACATGCGTGGGTGGGTGGGGTGGGGGGGGGGGGGGCATGTCCAGCAAGACACCCCCCCACCCCCTTTTCTCCTCTAATAGGCTTGTTAGAAAGGCATGAAGGTATGTTATTGTTACCTGTATCTCATCACTGTTCCAGTCATTCGTTCTGTTTGGCTTCTCCTCCCCCCCCCTTTCGCCTCCCTTTTGGTTCATTTTTCGAAGGTGTCCTTCCCAGGTGCCCTGGGATTCCCTTGTGGCATCTTATTGACCACACATTAATCTTATCATTTGTCTGAGGGGAGATGGGGAGGGGGGGGGATTGTTTAACCAGGTTGGAACATGCGATGGGGGACTGAGGGGACGTGGTGTTGTGGCAAATTGAGATGTTCACCCCTTGGTGTACAACTATATCCAAATGGAAAACTGTGTGCTGTTAAGTAAACAGCACACAGTTTTCCATTTGGATATGGTGGTACACCAAGTAAGCTGAGGGGGCACGTGTCTTTCGAGTTCGAGGAGCCTTTTCCAATCTTCCCATCTAATGGCATATTGCAAACTGTGTGCATGGTCAGGCAAACAGAAGCTCTTTGTGTTGCGGTATGTTTCAGATGCTTTCTAGAGTTGTGATGACTTAAATTAAATGTGGTGCGGGCTGCAGCAACATGCGAGGGAGATGAAAATGGTGGCACTGTGCTGTCCCCAGTTTCCTCTCCAGGACGGGGCACGTACACTTTCACGGCCCCGGGTGTCTACACCTTCCTCTGCACGGTGCGTAACCCGCAAGGCCTTGAACGTACATGTGTGTGTGTATGTGTTGGGGGGGGGGCTCTTGTTTGTGTCTTGGTTTTGTGTTTAAATTTCTATTTTGTGATTTTCTGGTGGGTTGGAGCAACCCTTTTCTTGGCCTTCTCCCAACATAATCTGTCCCCCTGCCTCCCCACCCTCGGGGAGGGGAGGTACCTGGATTAGCCACGAGAGGCCATGCATTTTCCGTCGGAGATAAAGGTTTGCAGAATGATTCGTGGAACTAGTAGGAAGGGCAGTATCTCCACAGACTTTTTTTTCCCCCATTTCAAGAAGTTCTTTCTTTCCTTGTTTTGATCCGTTCGACCACAGTTATCTGTGCCACTTGTTGGTGCGTGCGGCCACACTGCCCTGTCCATTCTTTCTGGAAATGGCAAAAGATCATCAGGATCCCAAAATAAATTCTTCCCCAAGGATTGATAGAGTGATGGTACCCTCTTTGCATTTCGCCTATTTTTCAACCCCTCAACCGCCTCCCCGTTTACTCCCAAAAAAAGGGGGTAACAGGGGAGTTGGGGAGCATGGAATTTGCCCGAAAAGGTTGTCATTTGAATGAAGACACAGGTTTGTCAGGCATCTTTAGCTGAGTTTTTGTCTCCTCATGCAGGTTGGAAACCACTGCCAGCGTGGCCAAATTGTCACGTATACAGTGGCAGCTGCAAGTTGAGGACTTGCACCAGCGGCTTATTTCCACAAGTTGCAGCAACTCTAAACCCTCAGAGGGGGCTTAACCTTGGGCTAAAATGCTATTCTGCTATGTCAATTGTTTTCAACGAATTTTCTGCGAAGTCTTCTGGACCACTGGCAATTGTTGAGGCCTGGTTGTACAAGAAGTGTGCACTGCATTAATTCTTGGAGCACTGTCCAGTGTCATAGAGGAAACTGTACCAGATCGGCGTCACTCACCAGCACTTATTCTGCCTGGATGCAGTGGGATCAACAGCCTTGATATTTATGTGATGGAGTCCAAAATTGGATACGTGATCAGGCTAGATATTTGTCACTCTTTTATTTGTTGGGGTGTTGACACCACGAATGCAACCGTTCGCGACACGTAAAAAATGCATAAGACCACAGCCCTTCAGCTTATGGAGCATGACTCTTCAATGCAATCCAAAAGGTTTCTCTTCAATGTGTGAAAGAGGTCTTGCTCTAACATTTTGGCATTGGACGTCAGATCTACAAATAAAGCGGTTTAGTCACGCTGTGACGGGATCAGAGTGTAAAGGACCAAATTTGCCACTTCCTTTCAGTTCTGGTGGATTTACATATTAAACAAACCCCTGAAATGCTCGAGTTTCATCGCACAGCACGACTCAAATTCCACTTGTACGGGACTATCACGTGTACAAAGCTCCGAGTTGGGGCTTGCTGGAGCGGAGAGGCAATGATGCTCGTCCCATACAGGGGTCCACCACATGCTTCTATCCTTCTGCAGTACAGAACAGCGTCACAAATTATTATACAAACTACGTGGATTGCACCTGCTGTCCACGTAGTTTGTATGTGTGTCTGAAGTTCTGCAACTTGCATTAACAGATTCTGTAACATCATGACTTGTTGGGAAGTCGGTAAGTCAACATCAAAAATTTGCAGTTGACCTGGAGCGTCATTCTGCTCCATTATGAAGAGCGTGAAGTGTGTTGTTGAACCTCATTGAGACTTCCCTGCAATTCTTTCACAGACCTCTCCCTTGTTAATCTTAGCCATGTTGCATGTCCCAAGATTGGATTGTAAGTTTGTGCACCCAGTATGTGCAGTAATGAAACGTGCACGTCTATTAGAGTGGAGAAACATGCCTGTGACACCTGCGATGAACCTGCAGCAACACTAATCAATCCTAGTTCAGATGGGCTGGTCAATATAGAGCGCAAGTCTTGTTTACATTCCCTTGATCAAGTTCATGTCCAGGGCCAATGGCCGCAATCTGATGTACACCGCCCTTCCAATATTTACAGCTGCATATTTTTGCTTGCATGAGCATTATATGTTGCAGTTCATTCACAAAGTCCTCTTATTGAGCAATCGCGGCACTATAAAGGAGTTTTTGGCTGTCCCGAGAAGCATGCCCATCGGTACCACATCAACCACATTCTGTGTGGGCAGAAGTTTGCGTTTGGGCCCCTTGTCCAAGCTGCACATGCACACAAAACAGAAACCTTCAACAAGGGTCTTCTGGTGTGTCAGCGATGCGTCCACTTTTGTCGACAACAGTTATAAGACCTCATCCATTCATGACAGCGATGGGCAGCACAGGTAAGGCTTACATTGACACAGCTAAATGCCCTCTTGGAGGTGTGTTGTGGTGGGTTTTGGCATGCATCTGCCTGCAATTTGACCTGGACAAGAATACTTGCCTGCTTCGATTTCTGAGCTGCTGCAGAGTACGATTCAGGAACGCTGTGGTCGGTGCACCACCTCTGATCGCAGCAGCTTCAAGGACCCTGCACCGAGCGGGGTTGTTCCTCTAAAGGATGTTTTGAGAGTACCCTTTCAAGCTATCTACGGATGAGAATAAATGATTCCGTCATAAGAGCCTTTGGCAGTTCAGACCACTCACATATTAAGACAACACACAGGTGCAGTTCACTTTTGACATGGATGAGCCGATGCAATATCGAAATCCCTTCATCTGGTGTCATTTCGGAATGGTGTTAAGACTGCCATCTTTCTTGGCCTGAAGCAAATTGCCATTTTTCTTGGTCCGCTTCCCAGTATGAGGATCGATTCCCCAGCAAAACATCTCTAGGCAGACACTGCCACTCAGCATGCTTGCAAAGATCCCCACATTGCAGCTAACACAAAAGTTCTCTACTTGGGCACAAAGAGTTTGTAACCGTTGACAGGTTGTCTCTACCTGTCATTGATTGCGGGATGAGGGTGTGTGTCCGGGGGAAGAATAGCATTGTTGGTCACGCGTAATGGCTCTTTGTGCTGCACGTCATAGCCCCCTGCATGTCCAGAGGAGCGTTAGTTTTGTCCAAGAAGCAGTTTATCCAGATTATTCATACTGACACATCCCCTCAGGATCGTGACATTAGTTTTACCATGAGTGCCCAGGGCAAGGGTAACAAACAATGAAACAAAAGTTTGCACCTCGAACTTGTTCTGATGTTCTCAGGACGAGGGAGTGGTGGGAAAAACAGCCATTCCTGAAATGGATATTCAAGGACATGCGGTGAAGAAAAGTAATGGCTGAGGGCGTTTGAAGGCCCTTGAGGTGTAGAAAATGACCTGCAGGAACCGCCGCAGATGCCTTGCTTGCATCGGCCTCTTCATCCTCTCCCCATAGTGTGTTAAGGTCAATTCTTGAGACCTTCCTTTGAGGATTCGCTGGCTTTTGATGTTGAGAAACAGCTGCCTGCACACCAGTGTCCATTTGGGGTCACGTAACAGCCAAAACAAGGAGCATTATCTGCCAACAGGTGCGGCCTTCCTTGTCCAAACCAACTGCGAATATTTATACCAAAATATTCGGTTTGCCTAAAGGAGTGGGCTTTCTGTCAGATTCCTGTACAAGGTGATAGCGCTCGCATAAACAGTGAAAGCAGGCTTCTTCCTGTGAGGAAACTGTGGACTAGGGGAAGGTCAAGCACGTGCTATTCTAGAACACTCATGGCCCCAGCCTCCTACTGCTACTCACATGCAGATCTGTGGCAAACTGCTCAGGACCGAGGAAAAGTGCGGGTAGGCTTGCCAAGAGTAAGGTGCCAAGTCAAGGTCACTCAGCTCAAGTGATTTCCATAAATGCATCATCATCAACATGACCATACCTTCAGCCCTGGCACCACTGCGGAGATCTTTCCCCCTAGTCTTGGCCGCGCAGCTGTGCCTGCCACGCGTGCTACATTTGAGCGTGCGTCATCAACACCCACAACAGCAGGCACAGCAGATTGCAGCCCGGCCTGCTGTTGTGGGTGTGCATGAACACCAGGAGATGTATGCGCAGGGACACTGGCTGCCTTCTGACTTGGCTCTCCCACCAAGCCTCCACCATCACCGGCCGTAGCTGCCTGTGGATCAGATGCACGGACTGATAATGGGGCTCCGGTGACAGCCAGATTCAAAGGGACAGTTGTAACTTCAACTATGGATGTGGCGGGCTGCTGCCGCCTTGACTTTTTCAACAAAGGTCCTGCCCCATTTCCAGCAGCATCCTCTTTCAACCGGTCGCTGCCCGTTGCACCACCTGCAGCTCCCGCCTCAGTAGCTCCGTCTTCTTTTAGACGACGCTTTGCGGCGCGAGCCCGTCGCCCTCCAGGGCCTGGATGAGCCACGGGCCCTGCTTCGTTTCCTTCAGCAATTGGTGATGTCGATAGCACTGGGACTGCGGCCTCATGGTCATCCATGGCAGCATGTGCGTCAGCTTGCACATCAGCTACGCTCGTGAGCTGCACATTTGCTGGCACTTGCCCCTCTTGGCCCCTTCGTCGCGCACTTCCTGCCCTCAGACGTGCATTGTTCTGGGGTACAAGCATGCCCGCTTCTGGAACCGCTTTTTCGGACTTCTGGCCTCGCCCTCGCTGTGGGGCAGTGCCTGGACCTCTTGCTGCGTTGGGTTCGCCATCTGGGACTGACACTACGCTTGGCTCCGCCACATGGTGGGCAAACTCCACTGCAGGGGATCGAGGAGCATGACTAGGAGCTTGAAGAGGGCCGTCAGACAAGTTCAATCCGGCATCCTCCGCTGAGGAATTTGCGGTTTTCCGGCGGCCTGACTTTTTAGATCGTTCTCCCCCACTTGAAATGGCATTCCCTGACTGGCTGTCCGACATGCCGCCTGGCATGTTCCGTTTACCTGAAGGGTCCCCTTCCCCTTGAAGGCGCTTTGTGAGGCGAGTCAGCTTGCGAGGAGACCCCTGATGGGCAACAGGGCATTCCCAGCTGCCTTCACCACTGGGTGGCGTCAAGGCACCTGTCCCAGGGGCCTGAGGGTGGCCACCTGCATTGTCTGGATCAGCCTCCACAGCTTCTGCATTGCTGACCTGAGGCTTTACGGGCATGTTCCGTGGCGGCCTCGCCCGACGCCCAACCTCTTCCTGCAGGCCTGGTGCTTGGGCTGGAACTGTGCCGCTTCCTTCCTCAGCTTCTCCTAGCTTCCTGCCACGTGACTTCCGCAACACGTTCCCATGACGTTTGGCTGCCTTGGGTTGTGGTACAGGGGCCAGATCCTCTGCGTAAGCCCCATCCCCAGATGTGCGCGCCAAGTCCTCGGAGGCTTTAACCCAACGCAGAGGTCCACTCAGGACCTCCGGCACCCCAATCGCACCCTTTTCCTGAACGTCGTCGTGTGTTTGTACATTGTCGTTGGCCTGAACAGGGCTTTTGGCAAGGCCTGCATCACTTGCTGCATTGCTTTCAGGTGGGTTTGCGCCGATGCTCTGCTGTGCCCTGGATGCTTTTGCGCGATTTGCTTTTGGCGCTGAGTTCTCCACGCTTGCAGTCCCCATCCAATATGGAACGCCACTCTTGCGCTGCCTCACTGGACGCCGCTGCCCAGCGGGTTGCTGAACAGGGCTCGCTGAAGGGGAATCAGTAGGAGATACGTCATGCTGGGGAGGGGCCTTAGCCTTGGGAACTGCCTCAGAGTCATCCTCAGGAGGGCTGATCAATGCATCAATGAGGGGCGGCTTGGTGGCCACGGCACTTCTCCTCGTTTTGCTAGTTGCTCCTTCCTTTCCCCCCGATGCACATTTGGGAGCTGCGGGTCTGATGTCTCCATCTTGATTGTTGGCACCTTTCTTTCCCTTCTTGTTGACCTGTTTGCTACCAGAAACTTTTGCGCGCTTTTTAGCTTGAGGAGGGTCCACGTTATCAGTCTTCCTCTTCAGCTCCACGGTCTGCGCATGACTTACTCCACCACTGGAAATGGGTAGACCACTGCTGTCCTTTATCCCTGCCAGCTGGGATGCCTGATTAGAAGCACAGGCACCCTCTGGTTCACTTGCATGTGCCACTGTGGATACGGCTAAATGCGATACAGGCTGTTGGGCTGCATCGCTTTTAAATCCTGCTTGCAGGGGAGCAGTGGATTTTTTAACCCCTAGAGATGCATCCAGCATCTGCCGGTCCTGCTGCTGCCCAGCTTCTAGAACAGGCCCAGGCACACTGTGCTGCAGACTGTCTGCCATGGCGGGGTTCATGACCCTTGTGGTTGGGACATACGCAGTGTGCAGCGCGGGTGGGCCGTCACCAGTGGGAGCCCGCTTGCTTTTTAGCTCAGGATTTTCAATCCTGGTGAGCTGCTCACTTGCAGGAGCATTTTGCCCTCGCTCATTCCCCTGTTTGCTGGCGTCAGTGCCAAAAGCCTGTATTTTTCTGCGGGCTCTTCCTTTGTTTGGGGCTACGTCTTGAGAGGACTTCTCTGTGCTTTGGTGCCCTGATGCCCCACGAATCACTGCAGCTTGGGTGCCGTGCTTTACAAGGTGTTGTGGCACAGGAGAAGGGGAATTGGCATTTTGGGCCTGGTGCAAGGCGGTCGGCAAGGGCAATAAGGGGATGCGCTGGGTCCGTGCGTGTGCTGGAGTGATGCTAGGTTGCGCGGCCATACTTAAGTCTACCCTGGCAGATGGTTGTCCTGACTTTGGCAGGACAGACATCGGGACCAAGTCATCCACCAGGGACGAAACAGTCTTCAAGGCTACGTTCTGCACACCAGCCAGCTTGTGTTGCTCATTCTTTATCCCAAAACCAATACAGTATGGCGTAGATGTACTGAGACAGGGCAAGGCTGGTACAAAAGGAATCAGGGACAATGGTAAGAACAAAGGCAGGAAGTTGGAAAGTTCAAATACTTCTGCTGGAAAGGAGGAAGAGCAAGAACCCAGGAAGAATTGGTGTGCACAGGCAAAAGTCCTGAAAACATCCCAGAAGGTTCTGATCCACTCTAACTAAGTGCCAGAAGAGGACAGTTTTTGGGATGTTGAAAGAAATGAAACATACCAGATTGTCAGGACTCTGCAAGGCTGATGCGTGCTGAGTTGCTTCCTGCAACTGAGTGATTCGTCTCTCCTTCAGCTCAAGCTGCATTGGCATGATCCAAGGGGTCAGGTTGCACCCCTCTTTCCCTTTTATTGCATGCAAGCAAACAAAATTTGGAATCACTTGAGCAAGGTGGCATGGCATGCTCTGAAAAAGCAGCAGCAAAAGACCTCAAGGACATGTTCGGCAGGATCTTGACAGGGCACCATAGCTCTTCAATCCTCTCATACACCTTGCCCGCGGTGTATCTGTGCTCACTTCCGACCTATTACCCCGCTGTCGTGAGAAGCTCTCATACTCTGCCGCATGCCCCTACCTGATATTGAAGGCTTCCCAAATCTTCCATTGCGGCAGCCAATTTCCGTTGCAGCTCACTCTTGGTGTCCAGTAGTTCTTTTTCAGCACGGGTCCTGCATTTATTATAATCCGAGTCATTACATCATGCAGTATTCAAGTAGTTAGCATCGAAGGGTTTTCCATTATCAGAGAGCAAGGTCGTTCTCAGCAACAAAGGCCTGCCAAGAATCAGTGCATGATATCACTGACCTTGCTCTGACAATGGTAATGCAAGGAAGTTCAACACAAGCACCAGAGCTGCAGTCAGAAATACCAGAGTTTAATGTACTCTCAAACCGAGAATTGTTTTTTGGTTTGTTTTGGGGGGGGGGGGGATTTGTAGGATACCTAAGTCTACTTGCGAAACCGAATCCTGTCTTTATTTGTCAAATCTCACCATGAATCCCGTTCATGCTGCAATCTTGCATGCACAGTCTGCATTTGATGTTGCAGATCCTTCTCCAGATTGTGATGGTGGTCATGTGCATTCTGAAGCCGCTCCTGCACACATATTTTTTTGTGTGAAAGGCCTTGTAACGGCAGAATGCGCTTTAGCGTGAAACACTCTGTGGAAGATAGCAACAGCATGCTCTAAGTGGAGACTCGCAAAAGATAAGCAGAGCCACAATCAAGGAGCAGGGCTAGTACGAAAGGTAATTCAAAGCTTCTGAGATGCCCATTGGGTCTGACAAGCGACTCAGTGAAATGCTGTGTTACACTGGGTCGACAGGGGGAAGGGGGGGGGGGGGAGGTTGGCATGTCTGGCCGGCGGCGGGTCACTTGCCTTTGTTACTTGTTCTGCCAAGGCACGATCTTCCTCAAGTACTTGCAGCCTCCGTTCAAGAACTGACTCCCGTTCCTTGATTTGTGTCTCCAGTGCCACGATTTGAGATCGAGCTTCAGCAGCATCCTGCAATGCCCAAAGCTTTGAGTTACTGCACTCCATGTGCCGGCTGCCGTGTACATGCTACCACATAGTAAGCTGCAGGAACGTACAACATGCAGTCCCACACAACAATGCTTCTTAGACAAAAGACAGGTTGGATGAAGGGCAGTTTTGAGACTGCTTGTAAGAACCCCTTCTGATGTAATGCACCCGAATGTTATGGAAGATTCAATGGGACCACTGTTCTTGGGTCATTAATTGAAAGACGAGCTTTGGATGCACCAGTTGCATCTTTAGCAGTGAGATTGCAGCTATATGCAAGTAAAAGATTATTTGCAGACCTTTTCTGCGGTACTGGCTTTCCTTTGCAGGTCCTCAGATTGCTTGGCAAGTCTTTGGATCTCACTATCGGCACGCTCCTCATCAATGATCTTCCTTAATTGCTGCATTTCAGCAACCCTTCTGGATTCTTGAAGGTCCTTGGTTTGCTCCAGCAGTTCGGTATTTGCCACAAGAAGTTGCCCCTTCACCAACAATATAGGTCAGCCCGGCACGTAAAGTATTGCTTGACGATAATACTTTATGAGGATTGGACCATTAGCACCTGGAGCTGGGCCTCGTTCTGTTTGAGGACTTGCATCTTCTTGTTAAGATTTCTAAGCTGTGCTTCCTGTTCCTCTGCGCGATGTGAGACCGACAAACCGCTCAGGGTCCTCGCTGCATTTTCTTCTTTGATAATTGTGCATGCTCCTTGCAACGTATTTGCCTCCACCCGAGCGCACTCGGCCTTTCTCTCCAGGAGGAGAGCACGGTGCTCCCACTGATGACATTCCAGTTGTAATGATGTTATCCCAAACTGCT
>KV908564.1:166047-173547 GCA_002005505.1 Botryococcus braunii
AGGTTTGTGCTCTTTTCTTACCACTCTCTCGTGGTTCCCCAGGCTTGGGGATTATATATGCCGAATTTATATGTAAATCTTTGGACGTTGTTTTTGGTGTGTGTGTGCGGGGGGGGGGGGGGCAGGAATTCCATGCAATTGACATGGGTCCGCTTGCAACATGCTCACGCATGCACATCCGTGGGGCGTGTGCCCACACCCACACACACACACACACACACACACACACACACACACACACACACACACACACACACACACACACACACATACATGGGGGCGCGCTCATCCACAGAGTGGAGGGGGGGCCAGTAGAGGGGGAACTCACACTTATTTTTTATGATGATAATGACACGTGGAGGACACTACCAAAGCAGCCAATCTTTTATCTGTGCTTTGCTTGGGACAAGGTAGGAATGCTGCACTGAACTTCTTAGGGACTCATGACTTCACCCAGTTTGCAAACGTGAATCCGGACGGAGCTGTCAGAGACCCCAACAAGACTATCTCCGCTTTTGCAGTGCTGCAACTGTCGGATGGATTGCGATTTGAAGTGACCGGCAGCGGCTTCCTGTACAAGCAGGTAGAATAAGCAAGGCCCCATTTCTCTCCTTCGTACTGTATACTGCAGCACATAATCCCTTTTTATGCCCCCCCCCCCTCGACCACAGTCGCTCCTGAGAAAGAGAGGGGGTGAGGAAGGTTATTTCCCCTTCTCATGCCTCTATCCGCGCACTCCCTGAAGTGCGAAGGGGGAGGGGGAATGGGGGGAGAGAGAGAGGGTGTGAGTGAGAGAGAGGGGGCGGGGAGGCAGGAGTTATTGGTATGCCCATAATCGTATGGAGTGTGAGAGATGGTGATGTTGATGGTGACGATGACGATGCTGATGATGATATTGATTATGCGGGAGTGTCCAGGTACGGCATATGGTGGCTGCACTGCTTCAAGTGGGGCGGGCTGCCATGGCTGCTGACAACATTGCCCACCTGCTCGCTTTGGGATCCTCGCAAGCCCGATGTAAGGCCTGCTCAGGGCTTGTCCACCAATGTTGTTTATGTTTGTCCATCAATGTTGTCAATGGATAGGTGGATGCATGCTGGAACCGTTGACCTTAGGAACGCTGACTCATGTGCTGTGGAGGTCGAATCTGCTTCAGGTCATGTTTTGCAGAATGCGTGTGTTGCTCTTCTCTAGCACCAATCCCATGCAACCTCTGGCAAAGCCGTTCTCTAATTTCTGTAAGCCTCACAGCAAGCCAGAGGTTCTAAGATCGGAACGCGTTCGGCTTAAAAGCATCCCCTTTGTTGCTGAAGCAAACTCCCCATCCCCAACCCTTTCCGGACCTCCCTTTTTAGAAGCTTTAAAGATTTTTATTCAAAAAAAGCTTTTATGAAAAACGACTTCCCCCTCTTCCTGCTCCATCCCCCCCCTCCCCCCCATTCTTCCCCCTTTTCCTTTCTTGCATCGCCCCCGTGTTAGCACCACCAGTTTTAATTTAAGTTCTCGTTAGGTCTATTTCCAAATTTGAAGGAGGATCTTCCGGCAACGAAGTCCTCTCTATTTGGCCTTTTCTCACGCACAGTATCTGGGATCTCATCAGTGCTATTCCTCATCGTGACAATGACTGTGAACGATGTCCACCATGACTGTGGGCCGTGGACTCAGATCAGTAAAGTCCACGTCATATCGTAGAGCTTTACAAGTCAAAGAAGTATAGGGCAAGGTAAACAGATGATATCTAGTCCTGTGCTTCCCACATGCGTGCGTCCTGGAAAGTCCCTGCTAAGCGGTTTCCAATCGTTTTGTAATCTGTGCATGTGCCCCCTGTAGGGGCTTTGCAAGCGAAGTTCTCTGTTGTTACTGTCTGATTGCACAGGCACATATATCTTCTGCACTCTTCCCCTCTGTACATCCGGGTTCCTTTCTCATTTCTCACCCCTTCTCCCCCCTCTCCCAGGCCTTCCCTCCTGCTCTCTATCCCTCCCCCCTCCCTCTCCCCCTCCGTCCCTCCCTCTTTCCCTCCCCCCCCCCCCCCTCTCTCTCTCTCTCTCTCTCTCTCCCTCTCTCTCTCTCTCTCTCTCTCTCTCTCTCTCTCTCTCTCTCTCTCTCTCTCTCTCTCTCTCTCTCTCTCTCTCTCCCCCCCCCCTCCCCTCTCTCTCCCTCCCTCCCTCTTTCTCTCTCTTTCTCTCTCCCTCGCTCCCACTCGCCCCCCCTCTGTCTCTCTCCCCCGCCCCCCAGCCCTTCCCCCTCTCTTTCTCGACCTCCCCCCTCTCTTCCCTCTGCTATCTCTGTTTCTCTGTATTCCTGTCTCTGTCTGTGAGACGTGTGTTTGAAGGGGGAGGACGTGTGTGCGTGCGTGCATGTGTGCGTGCGTGCGTGTGTGCGTGCGTGTGTGTGTCTGTGTCTGTGTCTCTGTCGGCGTGCGTGTGTGTGTGTGTGTGTGTGTGTGTGTGTGTGTGTGTGAGTGTTTGTGTGTGTGTGTGAGTGAGTGTTTGTGTGTGTGTGTGTGTGTGTGTGTGTGTGTGTGTGTGTGTGTGTCTGTGCGTGTGTGTGTGGGCACAGATCGTCAAACGTGCTTGTGAGCATGGTTTCTGTCGGTCCGCGTATAGTTCCAGCTAGATGAAGTGGGGCTGCGGTTGGGAGGGACAGGTGCAGAACGGCAATGGACAGTAGCGGACGCTAAAGGACTGTTCTTGATGGACGTCCAGTACCCTCCGCATGATAACCCCGACACTCTTATGTATCCGCTACTTCCTCACGACCAGTATGGGCGAGTGTGGATCGAAGAATCTGGCCCCTTTGAAGACTAGCTTCAATCACCTTCTAGAGCAGAGTCTCAAGAGTCAGATCTGCCGGGTTTCTGTGCTTCGTTGAGGTTCATGTTGGCTCGAGAGTGTCTGGGAGGCCTCCTAGGTATATCATGCACAGAATGTTGTGAAGAATGTTGACTACCAGACCACCTTTAAGTGCTTGGGTCCATGGGTCCATGAGCCCATAATAGGGTTAGGCTTCTAGATGTCTGTCATCACAGATCTGTCAACACGCGAGTGATCTCGAGGTTTAAACCCCCCAAATTGGAGAGTGCTGGGCAGGTCCAGATAAATGGTGGTGTCTGTATGAAATGTGTTGTAAAGTTGGAATGCGTTGTGATGTTGGAACACGGTGTCCAGCTGGACAGGAGGGATCAGAAGTCCCCTAAAAGGGTACTTCTGCCTTAAAACGGTCCTTCTGCCCTAAAAGGGTACTTCTGCCCTGGCACTGGATTGTTGTTTGTAATGATGCAGTATTTACGTGGCAATATTCTGGGCGTCCGTGACTGGATTCTTGTGTGTCTGCGTGTCCGTGTCCGTGTGCCTGTGTGCGTGTGCCTGCCTGTGTGCGTGTGCCTGTGTGTGTGTGTGTGTGTGTGTGTGTGTGTGTGTGTGTGTGTGTGTGTGTGTGTGTGTGTGTGTGTGTGTGTGTGTGTGGGCGCGCGCGCGCGAGTGTGTGTCTGTGTCTGTGTGTGTGTGTGTGTGTGTGTGTGTGTGTGTGTGTGTGTGTGTGTGTGTGTTGAGCTTTGTGGCCTATCAGAACATTAAATTCATACGTTGATTGGGACTGAAGATAACTGGTGAAGTGGTATCTAGAGTATGCTATTATAGACGTACATGATCCTTGGTAAAACAGTTTTGAAAACCACGTAAAATTGGGTTCGGAATTACTTGGTCAAAGAATGGTGTCCACAGTTAATACTTGGAGTATTAATCAATACCGATGTTATTGTAATTTAGTAATACATTTTAGACATTAATGGAATGATTGTACCGGAGCGACATGATTTCAAGCGTGCACACACACACACACACACACACACACACACACACACACACACACACACACACACACACACAGAGAGAGAGAGAGAGAGATAGAGAGAGAGGTGGGGGGGGGGGGGGTTCGGGTTCGGACGGCCGCGTGTTCGACGCACGTGAAGGACAAATTTGGCAAGGGACAAGCGACAAATTTCTCTCCGCCCGTGCCCGAGGTACACGCACGTGCCCACATGTACTGAGCGTGTTCGGTAGACTTGCATATACACTTCTTTACAAGAAGCAAAATACCGAGAGTAAAGGGTTAACTCGTGGGTTTCTTTGTTTTTACAGCTTGTCAAGGGTGTTTCTTGATCCATGGTGCTAGCTAGGACGGTCCGAAGGCGTCGATGAGATACACGGATAAGCCATGCTAGGGCATGGTGGCATATGCGAAAGCAACTTCGAAGGCATTTCTGTTAGATCACACTCGAAACGAGGATCCTGATATAGAAGCCCTGCCTGCGACTTCAGATGTGAGGTCCAAGGTATGCTGTCCGCACCCCTTGTTTAGATTCTAAGTTCTCCTTCCGTAAACTCACCTCTACAGGAGTTCAATACCAGCTGCATTAGATTATATGTAAATACCTTGCAGGCCCTTAGCTTTTTCAAACGGTACAAGAAGATGTAAGTTTGAAGTTAGTTGGACTACCTCATAGCTGCCATTTCAGCAGGACAGCTGGAGTAGAATGTATTTCTATGAGGTGGAGGCTTCGTACGTTTGGACAGGTTTGGGATGCTGCGGCCTCTACTGCTTTGCCTGTCAATCTAGCTCTATCGCCAGTACGTTTGAGAGCCAGGCCAAGAGAAGATGGGGGACTTGTATCCCATGAGCATAACCAAAACCCAGAAGCAAGCACAGATGATCAAACTTCAGAATTTCCAGAACACTCCAGAGAGTGGTATGCAGCCACTGCACTGTCACGGCTTCGTCATGTGTGCAAAACACACACAGCATCCCGGGAAGGGTCCAGCAAAGACTTCATACGTGAACTCGACAAACTGGAAGGCAAATTTATCGAGGTGCGCAGCTGAGTTGAGATACTGAGCCTCTCCAAGAGGCTTGATGTGACTAAGCACGAATAAGCAGGTCTTCTCACAACGTTACCGTTCAGAGTCTGACCTTCCCCTTGCTGCAAAGCAGCATACACAAAATCATATGTTGCGCCTCGGTCTCTCCCGCTTTCCCTCGTCCCGCGTCATTCTCTTACCAGGCTCTCTCTCGACCTCGCCCAACTTGCATGGTTTGCAACCCCCCACTTCTCCCCACCCCGGCCCCTGTGTGTGTGTGTCTGTGTGTGTGTGTGTGTGTGTGTGTGTGTGTGTGTGTGTGTGTGTTGTGTGTGTGTGTGTGTGTGTGTGTGTGTGTGTTTGTACACGCGCGCCACGCTCTGCTTCTGCCTGCATACATGTGTGCCTTCTCAACTTGTTGTTACTCTTGCTGACCTCCCCTACCGTGCTGCACCGCTGTTTTCTGGCTTGAACAGTATCAGACAAGTATGGCCTACACATATATCCAGGCTTTACCTCTGCCACACCGGACCAAAGGCACAGCAGCATATGGAAAGCCTCAGTCCCAATACAAAGATGCTGAACGACAGGCCGAGAATGATGGCCACAGTTTCAGTCGCTGCAATGACTCTCTTTTATTATAAATTGGGATTATTTCTGTCAGAAGATCTCCCGGAAAAGTCATCATGGCCCATGCCAGTACTACTTGGGCCGGGCGGGTTTTGTTGTTGTGGGGGGGGGGGGGGGGGCATATCATGAGATTGCTGAATTCTGCCACATCAAGGGAGCCACATTTGTTCTGCGACAAGTCTCCACTCTGCCAGTCATGGAAACAACATTTACAGAAATACTTTCCTCCTTGATGTGCCTTGGGATTGTTTGCTGCTTGCCCCACCATCCAGTTGTGTCCGATGTAATGTACATTGTGATACCTGCCATTCCCACTGTTTCATCGTCCAACCCAGCTTCGAACGTACTGGGAGTGCTCGTACGCCATTCCTGCTGTTGGAGAACGGGGGAGAATGCACCCTCTAGAGGAATTATCCACCCGCACCCGTGGGAGCTTTTGCCCATGTAGCGGAATCCCCATCTCGCGCAACATGCCCTGGCGTGTTCACGGCTCTGTGCTCTCAAAACAACTGGAGAGGCTTTGGACTATCCATGTGAGGTGGTATCTTCCGAAATCGAGTTGCGAGTACTGGATTTGGCAGGGCGGTCAGCTATAGAGGCAGGCTGGGGCATCTTGAGTCACGGCACCAGGCCCACAAAGAGTATATTGTTGGTAACGTGAAGAATTTGGTCGCCAAACACGGTGTCAAGCAGGCAGTGAAACCCTCTTCACGTGCCTTGGAAGGCCTCCACGTTTAGGATTATAAAAGATGTGAATAAAAGCTGAAGCATATCCTACCCGCACACCATGTATCCTACATGTGGGTATGCGGAATCCAGGCCTCCCGGTTACAACATGAAGGGACAAACAAGATATTGTTGGGGGGGGGGGGGTGGAGTCTTGTGCATTTCTTTCTCGGAAGCAGCTTGTTGTCCCATTCTGCATTTGTCATATGGTTGGGCAAGTCTTTTCTATGGATAGATATTGTCAGAGTGGAGGCAAGCCCTTGTCTCACAAATACATGCCTATCCGGAAACGGGACGGCACAGGCACAAGGCCCGCCTTGCAGGCATAGCCAGGTTCTGACTTGCGCCTGTCGTCGCCCATTAGAACGCAAAGGTCCTGTGCAACGACCAAGCCTTGCCGGCGGCATGATTGGAAGTGGACACAGGACCCTGCGTGCAGTAGCCCTTGTATAGCGATTCAGCTTGTGCACGTAAAACAGAAGCGACACCGAACTCATCCCCAGTGTGCACATCCTGTGATGTCACGTGCCTGCATCCATCCGCCTCACCCAGTTGCATACAGTCTTGGAACGTGCATGGGAATTGCGCGTGTCCCTTCGCCACCAAGGGAATGGTTTTACGCCTACGCACATCTTCCGCCGGGCTCCCTGCACGGATACATGTAGATTGTTCACATGAATAATCCGCGTTTCTGTCATGCAGCCATGCTCGACCCAATTTGCATATACGCATACGAGACCTGCCAAGAACCAGTGGGAGGCTTAGAATGAGTGGCACACGCGACCCCAGTGTACTCCATCTATGGCTGCTGATCGCCATCCCAATATATACCCATAAAGCTGCAAAAGATCCCCCTCTATGCCTGCACTGGCCATTCCAATGTGTCCCTATATAGCTGTATATATACAGCGCAAACAATCCCAGTATATTCCCTGTAGGCCAGCACTGGCCATCCCAACGGTTTCTACATAGCTGCGCACGATCAGAATAACTCCCTTTCTAGCTGGCCATGGCCATCTCAACATATTATGTGTAGCTGCACACGGCCATCCTAATATCTCCCTATATGTAGCTGCAAACGATCCCAAAAGAGTCCCTCTACAGCTGCACGTGGCCATCCAAACCACCCCCCCCCCCCCAATAAAAGTATATTCCTATGTACCTGCACGTGGCCATCCCAAATATTCATGTAGTACCCGCACATGTCCACATTGAGCGGGGTAGTGCAAGTCCACAGGACTTGGCTTACGACAAGGCAGCCACGATGAAGGAGCTGGTGGAAAGG
>KV908564.1:178547-193810 GCA_002005505.1 Botryococcus braunii
AGGGGATGTTTGTTTCAGTGCAGTCCTTCACTGCTGAACCAGCAGGTCCGTTGCCCTGAAACCCCAAAACTCTCCTACTTAGAAAGCCCCCCAACTCTCCAACTTAAAAAACTCCGAGACATTAGTAAAGATATGATGGATGCCCAAACGACCCTTCTTCCCGTACCCCAGAAACTCTCCAGACGAAGAATACATTGAGCATGAATAGCCCATTAGCAAAAGAAGGCTCTACAATCTCTGGGAACCCTGAATCAGGGCATGTTCTCACGCACATCCACAGACGGGGCATGTTTTCATGACCAATCAGCAGACAGACACCCCCAGAGCGAAACCTTGGGGGTCAAAATTTGAGTCTTGTGCCTTGATGGCAGGCTCAACTGGGCTCATCCTCACACTCTGTCAACCGAGCAACACTTTTAACGCACAACTTCACAGGACCCCCTCCTCCATTTTCTTGGCGCCTGGCCTGCGCACTTCCAGCAAGTCCTTTGGAGAATCCACAGATACAGCCGCGCCACGTCAGGGGCCACAGCCATGTGATCTCGGTGCCTCAATTCATCGAAATCTGACGCCCCAGCCGGGGTGAACCCTCAGGAAATTAGCCCGTGGCTGCTCCTTGACAAATACCTGAGACCTCGCAAAACGTCCACGGCACTGGGAAGGTGTCACAGGCCAACAGCAGCAGCCCTTACTCGAGCTGCCCCCCCCCCCCCCACCCGGGGGGCGGCTCCGGGGGGAGGGTCTCTTCCTTCATGCACGCATACTCGCAAGACTTTTCAGAATAAAGAGTGAAGCCTATCCTAACCGCACAAGCCTTTTTTAAATACACGCCTTCCGGTAAAACTTGTGCCACACGCCCATCGGCACTCTCATCTCCTATTGCGCAAACATTGCAGCAAAGAAGGCTTTAACTTAAGACAAGATACAAGGCCCTGCTTACCTCTCAGACAAGCAGAAAACCCTCGTGGGTCTATCATCGGGATTTATACAAAAAGTAAGGCATATCTCAACCGCTAACCATGTTTCCATCTTGCTAGTACGGGGAAGACAAGTGCCATGGTTCCCGTTGGTTCATGAATATGAAGATCCAGGTTGCCTCCAGCCGGCCCAGGCTTCCATGCCCAGCCACAAAACCGTTCGAGTAGAAGACCTGATGTGTCTCCATGTTGTGTTTCCTGGAGCAAACAGCTTTCAAAGAGGAAACAACCGGGCATGTGACACGCATATGGTCGCTCGTCAACACGAACCTCTAATGTCATGCACGGGTATGAGAACGTGTTAGTGGCACCATCACAGGAAGAGTAAGCAGACTTGGGAGCAACTCCCCACCCTCTCTTTCTTCCCTTCTTACAGTAGGTGCACAAAAATGCCCACTTATCTGAGATGTACACTCGTTTCTCTATTTTTTCTCTGCATGTCTCTCCGCACCCGTAATATTCCATTTAAAATTAGGCAGGACAAGCCTGTAATCTTTTTTCACTTTCAAGGCCTTATATGAATCTTCCATGGCATCCCTTTAATGGCATCCCTTTAATGGCATCCGTTTAATGGCATCCCTTCCATGGCATCCCTTTAATGGCATCCAAGAAACACAGGGCTGTGCTCGGCCAGCGAGCTTTCCGTCTACCATAACCCTGAGTCTAGAACGTTATCTGGTCAAAAGCACATGGCACTGCCAGAAGGGAAGTGTCTCAGACGCAGCAACTTCAATCCAACATTCAAAAACTCGATCGTGGTTACCGAACGGAGCAGCATGGATGTCTCACCAGCCTTGCTCTGCCACATATTTGGAATCCCTCTTGCTTCAAGTTGACCCTAACCAACACTAGATCTCGGGAGATGAACAGATGCTCCAAAGACTCTGGTTCCGATACACTGCAACTCCTCCCCGCTCCTACATTTGAATGAGGGGGAGTTTTGCTTGCACCGCATATCACTGGCTGCAAGATGCTCTATCTCATAGACACCTTCAGAAAATATACCTTCCCTTTTCCACGGTATTTCAAGGCTCTTCTGTAGTCAGTGAAATCTGCCCATGCTTGCATCTATATCGTGGATCCTGCCCATGCCTGGACTGACCAACATACAATTGGCTAGAGTCTCTTAGGACCTAAGGCATGAAGGGGGGACCAACACTTAAGAGCCCGCTCGTTACAGGCTCTCCTCGTTGTTCTTGTAGAATATGCAATGAAAGTTGGCCAGAGCTGTTGGATGATCACTCGCATATGCTGCGGCATGCACCGTGCCCCTGATGCATCAATTGTTCCAGGGCGCTTGACTTTCCAATTGTAGGGAATTGTAATACATGAGGTTTGTTATTCTGATGCTTGGCCACATGGGGCAGTCCCGTGTGTGGGAAATACTCAATTTGCCACTTCTCTATAGTACAGAGATGTGGGCAGGGTTTGGAAGGCGTCGCCCGTCAAACCTCCACTACTGACGGGACCACCACCAGCACTTATTCGCTGTGCCCCTTCATAGATAGGCCTTCATTTGAAAACAGACCAAGAACAATGCGGGGGAAGCATGCCCTGCAAAAGCTGTTGCAACGGCTAACTCTTGCAAAATCCCGATTTTGAATACGGCGCCATGCTGCTAAAATACAGTTGCGAAGGGAAACCAACGCTTCACATCGTCAACAGTTAGCTCTGCTTAGCCAACCTGGCAGCATACATGAATACCACTTTTTCCAGATAGCGCGTGAAACGGGCCTGAACACTTCCCCTCCCCCCCATCCCGCCGGCAGGGACTTGGGGGGGTTCACAACGACACAAGACCTTTCAACCCAAAAATAGCAAATGCACGCACGCACGCACGCACACACACACACACACACACACACACACACACACACACACACACAGTCGCTCACACACACACACACACACACACACACACACACACACACACACACACACACACACACACACACACACACACACTCTCATGCACGCACGCACACTCACAAGGGACGCATGACAATCCTGGGTTTCGTTAAGTCCACGAGAAGCTGGCGGGGAACGAGCTTCGTGTAGATGGCATAACAGGATATGTAACACCCTGAAACCCACCGATTGTCCATAGGCGGGAACCCCTCTAAACCACTCCAGAGCGGCTGGGTCAGGCCGCCTGCAACAGCTCCCGGTCTTGAGCAGCAAGCAGGACCACATAAAGAAGGCCCCTGAACGCCTCTCCAACACGGCCCACCGCAGACGACAGGTCTTCCTCCAGCTCCTTCCTCATGGCCGAAACATGGTCCACTGTCTCGGGCGCATCCACGCTAGTCTGACACTGTACTGCGCTGCCCACCTTGGTGAGCGCTTGCAGGAAGGCCTGAGTCAGGGCCTCCAGCTCTGACAGCATGCGCCTTGCCTGCACACTCCCGACGCCTCTTGTAACTTTTCAATTTTAAAGCCTTGGTTTGCAGTACACCAGGGTTCTGGGGCACAGCTATGTTTCCAAACCTGCGAGCATGGCTCAAGTGCAACACGGCCCTCAGATGCAAAATCTGCCACATAAGGTCGGCCATGTAAGCACACACAACGCATTGAGTAACAGCAGCCTGAACTGCTGCGTCAAATAACCCAGCGCAACGAAAGTTGCAGAGTCACATGACCTCCACTGACCTCACCTGCAGTGACCGGCAATAACTCAATGTAAGTTACAGCAAAGCAGCATAGCAGATAAATGACGGATTCATGGTGTACGGCTAGGATGGGCTTCACTCTTTAGGTTAAATAGATCATGGGGACGAGGTCGGATGTGCAGGTCGTTCTGGCGCTCACACTTGAAGAAGTGCGCCACAATCAAGCAGAACCATGCAGCACTTGCCGCGTTCCCTGGGCATTACTACCGGGACAAGGAAGAGGAGGGTGGTGGAGTTTAAGAGAAGACGGCTCAGCACACTTCTGGTGCTTACATAACATATTCTCCGCGCGTGGCGGGTCATGCACACTTAACACTTTATTTTTTAAAAAAATGAAATATTTCTGATACCTGGTATCTGAGCATTGAAGCCTTCTGCTCCGGAGAGTCCGGCCAGCAAATGCCGTCATCGGCTGCACCCCCATGGCGGAAGGAGGCACTGACGCTCCGTCCCAGAGCCAACAGCCTCTCGATGCACAGGGAAGCCAGCTCGGACAGCCGCCGCACGCCTTCCCTCTTGAGCTGCTCGAGCCTGACGGCCGCTGTGTTGTCCGGCAGAGACACCTCCTGCACCCAGACCCTTGCCTCCCATTAAAAAAGGGATTAGGGTTACAATTAACTGTTACAATTCAACACCTGTAACAACGTTACAATTCAACACCTGTAACACCGTTACACCGTTGCCACCCTTCAGGCCCTCTAGTGGGCGGAGAGTGTTGGCCCAAGCGGGCTGTGCGCAGCCAGGGAGGAAAAAACCGAGATGGACGAGGTGAAGCGAGCTTTCTGCTAAGTACACATGTCTTGCACCCGTCTAGCCACCCCTAATTGCTTCGAGTTCTGAATACTGTTCGTTATTAGCACCCATGATGCCAGGCCTTCACCCTGCCAACTTTGGCAACGTAGCCCCCATCAGAGCACGATTCTGCCCCTGCAGAAGACGAGAATCAGCAGAGCCATGGACAAAGCCATGCAGCAATGAGAATAAGTTATAAAGGTCAAATGCTGGCTGTCTACCTATCACAGTCGCTTTTGGGGTCGCTGCCCCTACCCCAATGTTCCTCACAAGGTCAGCTCAAGCATATTGCTAACAAGTTCTGGTCACTTCTGAGCGTTCGCAGGGCAATCGCATCTCCTTGTCACTACTGAAGGCCAAACGAAGGGCAAAGGACCAAAAGCCCAGCTGCCTCCAACAAAGGTTCAACGGAATGGGCAAGGATGTAACAATCTTATGCTCCTGCCAAACGCGCTTGAACCGTTGGACATATGCCGCTGCCTTTTGGAGCCTCAATACAATGCGAGCCCGAGAAGAGAGACCTAAAGGCAGGTTGTTACCACCATATCTTCAAGCTTTTCTTCAACCTCTTTCGTCTGTGCTTCAGCAGCAGCCAGCTCCTCTGCACCTGCCTTAGCACTTTGTTCTGCCAACTCCCCAGCTTTACTCACGCCTGCAACAGCAGGCAATGATGCTTGAATGGTCAGATAAAGGGGGAATTGCGCGAGGGGGAAGGGGGGGTGGGGGCGAGCAGTGCGAGCATGGGTCTTTTTGAAGGTGTTCATTGTTCGTTGTGAGGTCCTCAAGGCGACCATATGAAGTGCTGTTAGGTACACGTGCGACAAGCATGGCCTATAACCGCTGCATTTGACCGGCTGTAAACCAAAATGAAGACTGTATCCAAGCACACATGCACAATCAACCACACCTGCCTGCAGGCGTGTCTGAGCTAAGACCTGTGCAGTTAAATGTTTAAGCCCTCGACACAAGGAAAAAAACTCAACATCTGCAGCACACAGTAGAAGAGAAAGGCAGTGCTTCTTCCTAATCCAGCTAAATGTTATCTATTGCAGGAACCGGACATGCTGCTAAATGAAGCCTGTAACTGGAAAAACCAAAGAAACAAACATGTTTAGGCAGACCAGTCATTGGGCGGATCAATTACATATAGAGCAGGCTTGCTTCAAATTACCCTACTGCACAGCCCAGACTCTGGCCCCGAATTATTGTCACAAAAGAACGATACCCATGAGCAGGAGCCCCCCCGCTTTCCAGGCGGGGCATTTAGGTTTTCTTCAATGCACATGCCCCAAGCACACAACAATACCATCTAGGCTGGTGTCTACCTTCTTCCCCATTTCCCATACCCCCCACAAAGAACTGCAGGGTTCCAGCTTGCTGCACGCCATTGCTAAGAAAAGCCGATGTCCATCCAATCACTCATGCATCCAGCAGAATGAGTGCGTGCATGCGTGTTTGCGGGCACACTCGCTAGAGCTCGCGCATACACACACACACACATGTGGGTGTGTGTGTGTGTGTGTGTGTGTGTGTGTGTGTGTGTGTGTGTGTGTGTGTGTGAGAGAGAGAGAGAGAGAGAGAGAGAGAGAGAGAGAGAGAGAGAGAGAGAGAGAGAGAGAGAGAGAGAGAGAGAGATATATAGAGAGAGAGAGAGAGAGAGAGAGAGAGAGAGAGAGAGAGAGAGAGAGAGAGAGAGAGAGAGAGAGAGAGAGAGAGAGAGAGAGAGAGAAGGGGGGGGGAGAAGGGGGGAGAGAAAGGGGGGTTGTGAGAGGGAAAGAAGGGGGAAGAGAGGGGGGCCGGGCAGGAGAGGGATACATCTTGTCAGAGAGATTGGGAGAGAGAGAAAAGGGGGGGGGGGCACTTGTTGGAGAGACGAAGTGAACCAAAGTGACTGATTTAATTGACAGTGTGTGTTCGATGAAGTGGTCACCTGTTGAACACAGATCCGCCAGCATGCCATGACCTCGGCCAACGGGCCCAGTCTCTTGTTCATCCGAGCCTGCCTCTGAATCATCCTCGCCCTTTGGATCCGCCCCCTGACCATCCACCCCACGTCAGAACTCCTGTCCCTCGAACGGCACAGCCAAACATGCCAATCATGCTCCTCCGTCATGACGTGCCATGACTCATCAGTATGACACCAGGAAAATATTGCAAGGTCAAACAAGCACGGTTCTTACACTCCACAAGCGCTGACCTGACACCCCTTCCACCATCTCCAACGGAAAACGCGATTGCCTCTGTCCCCATATTTTTTCTGACCATACTTAAAACCATAGCACTCCTTATCCGTGTGCTCTCCGGCATGCTCCCGCACTTTCCATCTTTCAGGAGCCAAATCCGTTGCTATGACCGCGTTGCAGAAGCCGACACAGAAACGGACTGCCACCTACCTCACCTTACCCTACCTGCCTAAGGAAAAGAACCACATTCATGATCCCAATTCCTTCCGTCATGTATCATGAAAACAATGAACAAACAACCCATGCACCTCGTTCATCCCCAGCAGGAGGGAGTGGTTGCCAGCATGCTCCGCTGACAACAGATGTCATTAATCCCAAACCAGACCCCAAGGACCACCATAGATGTCCGCAGTCTATTCCCGACCTCCAACAACTTTGCAGACCAAATTCGGAGTCCCAAACATTGCGGTATCTTTAACCCCAGTGAGGCTTGGTCTAGTGCTCGGCATCGTTGCGCCCACACGTATGAAGCGGCCAGGAGGCTTTGTTTGAAAAGGCATTGGCAGGCCCACCTGCAGATCAAAAAAGGGGCCAAGGCTGGCCAGGGCTGCATCCAGCTGGGCTTTGCCCTCGGGAGCCAGCTTGCTGCGAAGGCGATTGCACAGGCGAGCACACTCATTGCCCAGAGCCTCCAGCTCCTCGAAGCTTTGCCGGCCCCCATAAACGTAGAAGCAGTGGTCGAACGACAGCTCATCAGCACTTCCCATCCGCCCCGTAGGAGACATGCCCTCCGCAGTTCCCTCCAGAAAGATTATGGCTTGACGCCCCAATTGCTGCATTCCCCTCCATTCCTTAACACGAAAACCCAGAGAAGTAATCATGTGTAATGCCAAACTCACCCCCCCCCCCCAATACAGCCGGATATAGGTGAACTCCAGTCCATAAAATACTGCCTTGACGCCCACAGCTGCAGATGTCCATGGCTCTGCATGACGCGCGCACGCACATGTGTGTGTGTGTGTGTGTGTGTGTGTGTGTGTGTGTGTGTGTGTGTGTGTGTGTGTGTGTGTGAGTGTGTTGAGTGTGTGTGTGTGTGTGTGTGTGTGTGTGTGTGTGTGTGTGTGTGTGTGTGTGTGTGTGTGTGTGTGTGTTGAGTGCGTGTGTCCAGGTGCGTCTATGTCTATCTGCGTGCGTACATGCCAAGCATGCATGCCAAACATGTTACCCCGTGTACATGTGAGTATGCGCTCTGTGTGTGCCAGTGTGTGCGTCCTCCACATTAAGAAACGAGGTGCGGAGCACCAACCTCCAGACTGGTCTCAGCCTTAGCTGCCAATAAGCCTCCAAGTTTGCGGGTACTGACAGCGGCAGATGCCGCAGCCTTGATAACGCTGAGCTGGCGAACATCTGACACGCCTTCCTCCACAGTTTCCACCAGCTCTTTTGCAGCCAGCACTGCCGCCTCCTCCACCTTCTCTGCCATTTTTGCAATGGGATTGATGCCGGAAGTGATGACACCTCGTGCGCCTCCCCACAGGCTTCCAAGAGTGCTTTTGAGGCCCGAACTGAGCTGCTCCATTGATTCGTCCAAAGCCTGAACATGCATACAATCAAATCTGAAGTGTAGGATTTCTTGACCCCAGCAAGACCGCGATATCCCCAATAGTAACCAGCTCCTGCGCAGTACATCTTTAGGTTGCCCCCATAGAGTTTTTAGCATCCTTAAGGAAAGCCCAGAAGAAGAATCAATAAATTCATGTCAGATCTCATTCAAGAAGGAAACGGTATTCCAACATCCAGAGCATATTTTGCAGCAGTCCATGCGAATGCCAGGCAGTGCATAAGCCTTTGCCATCCACGTGTAGTGTACCACCATGACACAGTAACCTCCGTGACATTCCATCGGGAATTAAACCGGGGAACCCTGTGGGGGTTTCTAAAGTCACAGTGGCAAGACTTTGAAGCCTTGCAGGAACTGACAAGGACAACTGTCTTGCTACACCAATTTTGCTTACTTGGTGGTGGGCTCGTACAGGCGCTGCATGGCGATCTTGCCACTTGCTGGTGGGCAGCACAGGCACTCCAAGCAAAATATGCCCCATCCATGTGAACAAGAAAGGCAGCACAACAAAACAAAGGCGACAGGAAAAAAAACAGAGTAAGGAATGAAAAACAGGTAAGGGCAGAGATCCGCGGGGTGCTACGGCTGCACGGTTGTGGGAACACATAAGAACCGAACAGCATTCTGCGGTATTAATGGGACCTCGGCACACTCCCATGAAGGGCAGGAGGCTGGACAAGTGCAAGGTCAGCTAAGTGATTGTGCCCTTCAACGTCGGCCTTTACCTTTCAGAGAACATCCCGGATGAGGTTACCCTGCCAAGACATTGAAAAATTTTCCACCGAGGAAAACCACAGAGGTTGCATGTGCATCCCATCTGGAAATCTAGACACAAACACATAATTATATATCCCACAAGGTGCATGCAAGAACAGGCTCCATCCCCCCCGCAGGACTCCTGACCCCCCCCCCCCCCCCAAGCGGCCAAAAACAAAAGACATGCCCCAGACTGTGCCATTGGAGCCAAAAACTTCAATGAGCAAAAGGGCCATGGTCTGACATGTCTGTCATCTAATCCACTATGGATGCAGTACTTCCAAAGGTCATGCTACGACAAGATATGCAACCATGTCTCATGAGAGCCTTGTATCTCGAATATGTTAAAGAAGCTACCTTCAGTCCAGTCTCCAAGGGCGTGTCATCGCCTTCGAGCTTGTGGAGGACCGCCTTGCGTTTGCTCTCAGAGCCCGGGCTCTCAGCATGTGATGCTGATTTTGTGCCTTCGGCAGAATCAACACCCTTGTCTTGACCTTCCTCAGGGCCATCACTTTCCTCATCAAATCCATCTTTCAGCACCTGCGCGCTCCTCAAAATTCTGTCAGAGTTTTGGAGCTCCACAAGGAATAGTAAATATGCTGAATACAACAACAAGCAGCAATGGTTGGACCTCATTTTAACACTACAGTCCCACTCTTTAGAACCATTTAGATACCAACTTATGCTCGAGACTCTTGCTGAAGTTTCAAGAGTATCAAAAAGCAGGTCGAGGTTACCTGCTGGAATGACGTTGTCAACTCCTGGACATCACGGGCAGCTCCAGACGCAGCTTCTTTGAGCTGTTCTGTTAGCTTTGCCCATGACTTCCAACCCCAAGCCGCCTGCTGTTGGTCTGGGACACTGTCTGGACAGCTACTTCTTGCGGCTTCCTCCAACTTGTTAGCCTCAATGGGTGTCTCCTGGTGACCTGAATCTCCTTCACTCTCACGGCCATCACCCTTCCACGTGCCTGGCTGTTGCGAAGATGATTGAGTATCAGCTGCTTCGATCTGTAATGGATCTTGTCGTCCACTCTGCTCCCCCTCTGCTAGGGTTTCCGTCAACCCAGGCTTCGATACACCTGGCTTCGAAGAATTACTTTGTATCCTTGCAGGTTCTTGAGCAGGATTGCCTAGTTGCTGATCATCGGCCGTCTCAGTAGGACTAGGCTGACCAACCTGCTTCTCCTTTCGAAGAGAAGCCCGTTTCGACGAGCTCGCCCCTGCCGGGGTTTTCGCCCCCTTCCCAATCCCCTCAGATGAGATTTTTGGCTGCAACTGGTCAGTTTTTGACGTTTTCGGTTCTTTAGTTGAAACACGTACTGCTGTGTCTTTGTTGTTCGTGCTAGCCTGAGCCGGAGTTGCTTTTGCGGGCATGTTAAAGAGCCGTGAGCTATCGTGGACAGCGCCACTGCCTAGCGATGCATAGGCTTCACGGCCCTCACTGTCAGATGCAGATATCACTTCATCGACGTGCTCAATATGATCCCAGGTTTCGAGAGACTCTGTCGCACTGTGGAGCTCATCTACAGCTTGGCCACGGGGCCCTTCAGAGCTGTTGATCGATTGCTTACTTTCAGAAACAGCCTGTACTTGAGCATTAGAGCCGTCAGAAACTTGCTGGGATGAAGGCAAGGGGTCTTTTGTGTCCCCCATACCACAAGCCACGTACGTCCAACACTACGCTCTCATCTTTGACAGAATGGTAAAGGTGAGCGAACCCCTCATTAATTTGTCAAGCCAATCTTACTGCTCAAAAAGGTTCCCGTCCATAGAGCTCGAGGATCTTTGGGGTAAAGAGCGATAGGCCCAGCAGCATCTAATGGGCGTACGTCAAAATCACGGATCAACCGAACGGACATGCATTAAACCCTAGGGTCACCTCGTAGGGTGTGTCCATTGATTTCCGCGATCATGCATTACTAATGAGGACATGTGGGCTTGATGCATCCTCTCACCAAGCATCAACTGCGGGTCCGCGATGGCGAGATGTAGTAGTCGGAAAGGTGTCTAAAACATACGTATTTGACTTATTTAGTACCTGCATCTAATGATCCGAGAGACGTCGGAACAAATGGATGTTTAACCCGCTTAATATCTCGCTGAGAACGTATTTGAGGCTTTACCTCAAACGTTTGGGGCTCAATTTTTTTAGACCCAAGACTGCAACGTGAACATCTAAAAGTTTATTTCTAGATTTTTTCCCAATGGGAGATAGTATTGCATCAGACGTTAGCTCCAAAAAGTACGATAGACAAGTCAGGATCTGGGGTGCGCACGGACAGGCCGCCTTAGAGCAATGTCGAGTGTGTTGTCTTGGAGCAAATGTCATGGGAGCTGAAGTTTTAAAGAATCTTGTCCTGGGAGGTATCTCAGGCTTCACTTTGGTTGATGACGCTAAGGTGGGAAGCAGAATGTCCGTTCCCTCGATCTCTGTGCCGTACAACAATTGCACCGCCCTGCTCTGGGGGCAATTACCAATAACATCTAGTGCAGCCTGTCCTGGAGAAAGATTAACATCGTAAATGCCCTACGTGGGACTCCTTGTAGGTGACGCCTAGAGATCTCGGGAACAACTTCTTGGTAGAACTTTCAAACTTGGGACAGCCCCTGGCCCAAGTGGTTACAGATTCTCTCAAGGAGTTCAACGATGCAGTAGTAGGTAGCTATTCCGAAGAGTCTCCACTGGAAGTGCTAAACAACCACCCCAACTTCTTTAAGGACTTCCAACTTGTTGTTGCCACCAAGGTGAGCTGTACGCCTTTGTCCATTCTGTTGGCAGAAGTGCTCACAATCTTCCGCTTCTCTGCTCTGCTTCCCCCTCTCTCTCTCTCCCTCTCCGGCCCCCCCCCCCTCTCTCTCTCTCTCTCTCTCTCTCTCTCTCTCTCTCTCTCTCTCTTCTTCTCTCTCTCCCTCCCCCTCTCTCTCTCTCTCTCTCTCTCTCTCTCTCTCTCTCTCTCTCTCTCCCCCCCCCCTCTCTCTCTCTCTCTCTCTCTCTCTCTCTCTCTCTCTCTCTCTGTCCCCCTCTCTCCGCCCCCCTCTCTCTTCCCCCCTGCATTCCTCTCTCCCTGTCTTATCTCGTCCCCCCCCCCCCCCGGGCGCCTCCTTTCCTGCTCCCACATCCGCTCGTTCACACGCGCGTGCGCGCACGCACGGGCGCGCGCGCGCGCACACACACACACACACACACACACACACACACACACACACCACACACACACACACACACACACACACACACACAACACATATGCATGCATGCACACATATTCGCATGCTCACAAACATGCACACACGCACAAGCTCACTTCTCATGCTCACTCGCATGCACGCACACATGCACGCACACACATGCTCATGCTCAAACACATGCACGCACGCACTCACACCCTCACTTCTCATGCTCACTCAAATGTATTCGTGCATGCGCATGCACAAATATTCTCACGCTCACACACATGCACGCATGCAAACATATTCTCTCTCACATACGCCACGCACGCTCGCACGCACACATATGCACGCGCGCGCGCGCGCGCACACACACACACACACACACACACACACACACACAGTATGAAGGATAAGGGTCTCTACTGGGAGAGGAGACTAGTCAGCGGGACTTGCGAGGGGGACTGGTGAGGGGGAGAACTGAAGGGGGGCGGTGCCCGGGTCAAAGATGCACGAGGCGGATCTGGTGCTCGTGGAAGAGGCCTGCCGGGCCGAAGGCGTGCCGCTCTTGGCAGTACAGGCATATGGCCTGACGGGCAGTCTACGGGTGCGCTTGTCATTGCAGTTCCGTGGTTTTCGCAGTTTGTTCCTGCCGCCGATAGGGGTGAGAGGGAGCCGGAGAAGAAGAAATGGATATGTGGATGTAGAGATCGGACTCGATATTTCAGGGGATTCCATGGCATTGCAGGCGAATTTCAAGGGATCCCAGGGCATTCCATGGCATGTCCAGGAAATATCAAGGGATTCCATGGCATTTTAATCCCTGCGAAGGGGTGGATGTAGAGGAAGAGCTGGAGGAATGTGTTTGTACTTGCGGTTTGGCTTGTGGGACTAAGGGAGGGAGGATGTTAAGGGAGGGCACAAGGTTTGGTGATGCATATACGAGTTTGGGGGTCAGAAAAGGCATGAATGGGAGGTTGTTGAGCGGAAGAAAGCAGAGTATGGTGTTTTGGAGCTGCCTTCTGGCAATAGAAGGAATCTGCAAGGTAGCCTACTAGGGAGAGGCAGGAAAGCAGTAATTATGTTGGGGTTGGCTATACGGTGGTTGGTGAACAGTTGTAATTGATTGTTTCAAAGCAGTACTATTTATTGTGATATTAGAGGAAATCAGAGGGGCCAAGCTGAACGATTGGCTTGGAATACCCCCAGACTTGATGTTAAGCTTGGATTTGGGAAAGGCATGGGAAAGAGAGGTAATGGAGCGAGGTCAAGGAAGTACAGAGTTGGATGCAGAGGCTAGATTAACAGAAGGGATGGATGGATAATCGGATGTGGGGACTGGCATCAGGAGAGTGGAAAGGAGGTATGAGGATGGGGGAGGGAACTTGAAACCTTTGCCTGTGGTTATGGGTTGACTTAGGAAGGGCAGGACGGAAAGATTGCAAGGATGCAAAGAGTGGCG
Organism: Botryococcus braunii; assembly: GCA_002005505.1. Taxonomy (NCBI): domain Eukaryota; kingdom Viridiplantae; phylum Chlorophyta; class Trebouxiophyceae; genus Botryococcus; species Botryococcus braunii. The sequence goes on from KV908564.1 coordinate 192,178, forward strand.
TTGCAGTCCTTCCCTCCCGCCCTATTTGAGGGCCGCAAAGGGTGGCTCAGGAAATGGGGTCTGTAGGAGTGGGAAGAAGTGGAAAGCATCAAATAGATTCCTCATGGAGTCCCTCCAGAAATGAACGAATCAGATAGGATCTGTACAGCCCTCACAGGCATAGTATCGGAATGTCATTGCCGACTTGGAAATGTACAGATGATGTACAAGCGTCAGCAAAAGAGCAAACAAATCATGGGATCTGAATGTCATGGCTGGATTTTGATTGTACAGACATGTCCAAAAAAATAAAGCGCATCGTCGTATTGGGAGATTTGGACTCATCACGGAGTTCACACATGTGTACAGAGCGATCATTCGCCTCATGCTCATTCATTTGGAATGTCATTGCTGGCTCGGGAATGTGCAGATATCGTCAAAAGAGCACACCGTCATGGAGTCCAAGCCTGAGAATATCATGGAGGACCTACGGCTTCATGAACCATGGCCGGAGCTGGCTGACTTTGCATCTTCCATTGATCTCACAACTGCAGACGAACACACGCATCAGCACACTCCCTTTGGTAGGTGCAGCCGACTCTGCCTGGCCCCTCTCCCTCCACAAGACCCAGCTTCGTCCTGTTGACTTGCCTATATTGTGGGGACACAAAGGGGAGTCGTGGCCAAGATCCGGTGTGTGGTTTGATGGGGTGTTGCCTGGCAGGGTCTGTATCTTCAATAACATGTACATCTCATGCGTACCACCGGACTTTTGCTCCCCCCTCCCCCCTTCTCTTTCTCCTCTTCAATGTCGTGTACATCTCATGCGTACCGCCGGACTTTCCCCCCAACCTGTAGACACGTCTCATTTGTCTCAGTGCTTGGTGCCTCGCAGAAGCAGGCCTGAAAGAGCCGCGGGTTGGCCATCATGTTTGAATCTTGTGTAGGTCGTGTGTGTCACTTGTCTGAAGCCCGCCGTTGTCAAAGGGGTCCCTCTCCACCTATTCCCAGGTGGGGAAAAACAAATGAAAACATGGACGAACAATTGAAAATACTTTTGTAAGACACTCTGGAGCTCAACTTAACCCAGGCTCTGTCGCACCATCTTTGCCATAGTACGTGCTCTGTTCAGGATGGCATCCCCGCTCTTTAGCTATCCAGGGTGATCTGGCGTCGTCTTTCGTAATGTGCTTCCACGTTTTCAAGCCCCTCCCTTCCCGTTGACTCTCCATGCCTTTCTTTTCCCGCCCGTTCCTCCCCATCCTTTCCCTGGGCCTCCCTATTAGTCCCTGCCCTTTCCTACCCCTCCCTTCCTTCTTTGGGGGGAGAAAAGGGAGCGAGCCAGGGAAGGGAGGGGTAGGTAAGGGCAGGGAAGAATGAGGCCACTTCCCTTCTTTCCCCCCTCCGAAAAAGGAACCTCTAACCCCCTCTCAGGCCCTATTTCCCGCCTGTCTCTGCTCGGCCCTCTCCTGTCCTGTCATCGTTCTCCCCACCCTTTTCTGGTCCTGAGATTTGCTTGCCAGTGCATGCTTTTGGTCCTCGTCTCCCCCCCCCCGGGGGGGGAACCCACCAGCCATCTGTCCCTTCCTTTTGCACGTTCTGCCCATACTGCCCAACTGAGGGAGGCTCGTGTTTGGGGGGGGGGGGGGGGGCG
>KV908564.1:199584-204584 GCA_002005505.1 Botryococcus braunii
GCTTTGAATGGTCCCATATGTTGGCCGGACATGTGCCACGCGCCATTGCCAGTACAAGAGGCAATGCCAGGTGGCGCCTATTGATACAGATGAGCTGGCATATGTCAGCAATAAAATCATTGGAGGGAGCCCTATCACTCCAGTTTGCTAAACCCCATTCCACCCTCCCGCGGGAGCGCTTCAGGGATCGTCCTGAGGGCCCCTAGCGTTCACAGTTGAACCCCCATCTTCACGGAAGTAAGCAAAGCCTTGGCATTCTCGCGAATGAACAACGCCACAATGTGGATTCTGGTGGCATGATCACGGGCCAACTTTCCCTGCGTTTTGTCGCATTGTTGATATTGCCGAGGGCATAAAATCTCAGTGGATACGAGAACCTGGACGAGAGGAGTTAACAGAATCCGATATGTAATATCGTGGAGTGCACCACAAGTAGACGGCACGCTCTTGCTTTCTGCTTTTCCTTCCCCCTCTCTCCCCCTGCCCTACCCACCCATCCCCCTCCCCTCCCACACCCACACCCACGCCCACACAGACACAACCCCCCCACACACACACAAACACACACGCACACATGCACAGGCCCACGCTCTTGCTTTCTGCTTTTCGCGCGCGCGCACACACACACACGCGCGCGCGCGCACACACACACACACACACCACACACACACACACACACACACACACACACACACACACACACACACACACACACATGCACGCACGCGCATGCGCGTGCGTGTGCCGCCTGTGATTCCAGATGAGGGAGGCACTTCGACATTGAAAATAAAAGCAATACAAGCCCATATCACTGCCTCCTCTGGAGACAGCTGGTCCACTGTTGGCAGACGGCAAGCTTCATGCCGAGGGTACCAGGACACCAAAAAGGGGGGGCTCTCAGGTCGGTAGCTTTGGGGGAAGGGGGGGGTGTTGAGCCCCTGGCCGTTGGGAGGGCGGTAACGTGAAGATGTAGCAGATGATCCCCAGCAGTACTGTTAGCAGTACTGCTATGGAAGATCCGATCATCGTGGCCTCACTGTACGGCTCTTGCCCCATGCGGGACGTAATCTGCTGCAGATCTGCCCAACCCACCTGTGAAAGAGCAGAACCCCCTTTGAGAGGACTGCGGTGCGGTGCGTTTTGCGCACTGGTCGATTTTGCTGTACAGAGAGGGGATGAAAGGGCCCTTTGGCATAAGTTTGACGGTGAACATCTCACGGATTGCGTGTTCTGTATCTGAACGCTCTGTGATGAGTCACCGCTGATGACCCAAAAGCTGGAAAGCCTAGAAGGCCCTTTGAGGGTCCCTCCTGTTCCCACACAACACCCAGCTTCCCCCACCCTCCCCGTCCCCGTCCCCCCCTCCCCTCCCCCTCCCCCTCCCCATCCCCCTCCCCTCCCCCTCTCCCTCCCCCAGGGGTAGGGGGTCCTCCCCCTTCACCCTTCTCTCTCTCTCTCCTCTCGCTCTCCCTCTCCTCTCTCTCTCTCTCTCTCTCTCTCTCTCTCTCTCTCTCTCTCTCTCTCTCTCTCTCTCTCTCTCTCTCTCTCTCTCTCTCTCTCTCTCTCCCCCCCCCCCTCCCTCCCTCTCGCTCGGTTGCTCTCTCTCCCCTCTCTGTGTCCTCTCACCCCCCATCCTCCTTTTGGCTGCCAACCCACCTGTCCACACTCTCAGAACAAAATGCAAGAAGCACGTGGGCAATTGTATCTAACAAGGATGATTGGCTGTCTCATTGTTCCAAGTTCCAAGTTTAGTTCATAGTTTCGTCAGAACTCCCTTCTCAGAGAAAACTTTCTTTGGGCAAGGGATTGCAGCATGCAGTGAATTTCAAAGTTGAGGTATAAACTGAGGACATTACCTTACTGCACAGTATCAGTGCCAAAAGCTGGTGGGTTATTAGCAGACAGGACAGGTGATGCTGGTGTTGTGTGCTTTATCAATAGGCATTCGGCGCTTTTGTGGAGACATTTTGTCTGAAAGCTAAGCAGAACGGCCCAAATGTAAAGTGCAAACCATGGATTCTGCATGCCTGGGGGTTTCCCCCCATTTTTTTATGTTTGGGGTTTTTTCGTTTACCCCCCCCCCTCCCCGGGGGTCCAACGGGGGGAGATTTGGTCGGGGAAGGAAAGAAGGGAGAGGGTTGGGGAGGTAGGCGGGGGACGCTCTTACCACGCATGACATGATGCCTGCAATGACAGTAAACTTCCCAGTAAAGCGATGAATGACCATGAGCTTTGATCGAGTCTCTGGTTCGAAGAAGTTTTTACCAAGTCTGAAGACCAGCACGGCCACGACAAACTGTGCATGACCTCAAACTCTGTCAGCGACGCATAGCTCAGACCAGGGAGGAATCATTGCTTCATGACACCCTACTTAGTCGCAGTTAAAATCAAAATGAGTCACCTGAATGGCCGAGAGAAGCATTGTCAGACCTCCCACCCAGGCATGCGCTGTGTAGAAGTGCTCACGCCCCACAAAGATTTTGCTTCCCACCACTGCCACCAGGCCTGCAATGAGGGTTACTAGAGCTACGGTGTTGAATAAAAGGTGTATTGGATAATGTTTGTGGTTCCTGCGCATCCCAGATGGTATATGTAAGTCAACAGATTCATGAAGCAGACTGATAGAACTATGATATTTCTAGGAGGGCAATGAAAAGGTGAAGCAATCAGAGCTACAGTAATTGGATTATCTTTTTTCATGAGCAAGTACGAAATACAGTCTCTCTATTTGGTAACAACAAAGGCTACCACCCCTTAGCATGATGTGGGCACTTTATGACGCCTCAACCACGGCGACCACAAATTGAGCTTTGAACTATCCACCAAAACCAGCTCCAGTGTAGCTTATTTCAAATTGCGTTGATTTTGATGCCATTTGAATCTAACGTTCACTTTAGCTGGTCATGGCGGCGAACCTCGGAATGCCGGAAGACGACAGCGTCAAGTATCCCTCTACCATAGCAACTGGAAATGCTATGGTCAACAAGAAAATGTGCCACATCAACCCGTAGCCACAGAAGAAACAGAATTCGAGACCCCGAGGAGGTGCCAGGTGGGGCGTTGCTTTGGGAGCCGAGTAAAAGATGTAGACCAGAGTGAGGACAAGCATGACCATCCAGCAGCCCCTGGCTGGCCATGCTAGCAAGAAACCCTTATCACTCATTTTTAAGGCGAATTTGCACCCAGGAAGCGAAGCGATCACTATTGTTCGAGTGCCAGGATGTCGTTCCGTTGAGGACCCCACAAGGTGGCAAGTCTAATGGACACCGCAGTTGCTGTACAAGACCCGACCGGATCCGATCCACTGCCGTGGCTCCCGGAGTCCAGGACCCGGACCCAGACGGACAGGAACTCGAGAACATACGCGGACGACTGGCCAATGTGCCGATTGTCGACAATCGGCATTGTCGAGTCGACAATGTGCTCTTGTCGGCATATGCGGATTAGCTGGCCAGAAGTAGTGGTGTGCATGCTGGGTGCCGGCAGCAACTCCTCATTGGAGATAGGAACCTTCACAATAGCACTCCCACAAACTCTTCTTATGTTATACAGTTCAAGCTGATCAGACCAGGTCATGACCACGTGTGTGTGTGTGTGTGTGTGTGTGTGTGTATGCGCGCGCGCGCGCGCCTGTGCATGGGGTACATACGTGTGTGTACACGGGGACAGCCACAGGCATGCACATGCGCGAGCCTGCACATGTATGCATGCATGTGTGTGTGTGTGTGTGTGTGTGTGTGTGTGTGTGTGTGTGTGTGTGTGTGTGTGTGTGTGTGCATACATCTATTACACACATATACACATTAATGTGCAGCAATCTTGAAACTCTTCACTATAAATATCATTAGGTGCTGGGATATGTTTGGGACACGTCCATGTCTGCTTGCTAGCTGTATAGCTAATTAATGACCTACAACAGTGGGGCCCCAGAAAAGTGAAACTTACCATGAAGATCATTAATGTTGCGACTGCCCCCAAAGGTCTACCAAGCTACTGAAGTCCTGTCCGAAGATATTCTTCAGAGAAACTGAAAGAGTGCTGGCATTCATCAATACGCAGGGCAGGACCACTGTGGCACGGCTCCGTGAGGATGGCGACGCTAAGGGCAAAATTACAACTGCCACTTTGGTAAACGGACTATTATTTGAACTCATGTCAACAGAGGTGGTCACTCGCTCCAATCAAAAAGTTCCAAAAGTTTAAAGGCAGCAATACCCGCACATCTGCTCCATATTGAACCTCTCTGTCTGATCAAGCTTGTTGTCAGAACCTAACGTTAGCTTCTGACAACAATTGCTTAAACTTGTTCAGACAAAGAGCTTTAATTCAAGGAGGACAAGGAGCAACGTTAGCTCCAGAATACAATGCTTAAGCAGCATGTAGCAAGGAAACTGGAGTGCATCAGGCAACTCACGAGGTATTTCTTTATTCCCGGCGAAAAGGATTACAAACATGATCTGAAATCAAGCGAGGTAATCCGCCACACATACCAGGGCTGCAAGAGCAACAGCAACGTTTAGATTTAGCATCCCCATGATGAGTCACCGACACGAGATTGTGGGGTGCGCGGCGGCCATGGAAGCCTGGGGGCGAAACCCTTCCCCCCCCCCCCCCTCTCTCTCTCATCACTGCCCCTTTGCCCTTACAATTACTGCTACCTCATCTGTTTTGAGGCTGTCTAGTTCGAGCCGTTCTTCTGACGCCTTCTAATGGTGTGACGCGACACATGTGCTGCATGTATCTTTCGGCAGACTCGGCGTGAAATTGCCTGTGACCATGCAGGCGAGGCTCCGCAGCCCCATGTGCACGCTTTCGGCAGCAAACATGGCTCGGCCAATCAGAGCCTGCGGAAGGCCTTCCTGGTGGGAGAGAAAGCCCCGCCGCTCGTTAGCCTCGTTCGGCTGACTTGGGCGCGTTCAGTTGACGGGGGCCAGAATCCGTCGGGCTGCTGCAGTGGGAAAGACCCAGTTTGTGGACGCGTATGTTTCTCCCTGGACCCC
>KV908564.1:209584-239584 GCA_002005505.1 Botryococcus braunii
TGAGGTGTGCATTACAGAAACAACAAGATTGTCAACAACTTCGCAGCAACCTTGTGTATCAGAAGAAGTCAAGCCACACTGTAAGGAAGGTCGTTTCCGTTTGTGGCCACTTTCCCCTGTGACCAAACCCGTAAGCCTGATTCTTTTGGCAGCTTTCTCCGATCGAGGCATTTCCCCCCTCTCATTTTATAGAAGATTTCTTTTTGAAACTTCTACTGGAATTTCAAAGCTTTCAAATTGGACACGAGTGTACCTTATGGGGCCCGGGGGCAGGGGGAAGGGGGAGGGGAGAGATGTACCTGTTTGCAGAGGTCCATTATATCCAGGTTCCACCGACAGCCCCACTTACTGAAATGCTCTTCTGCGGATTTGTCCAGCCGACGGTTGAGCCACTCTAGTGATGAGCGGCCATGCTCTATCAACACTAGTCTCCCTCCGGGCCTCAGCACCTTAGCCATCTCCTGAATGAGGGCATCATTGCACAAATCACCGAGGTGTGTAGACACACAAATCACCAGTTTGTGAACACAAACCACCGGGTTTGCGGGAACACAAATCCCCAGGTTGTGGACACACAAACCACAGAGTTTGTGGGTACACATACTACCGGGGTTGTGTACACACAAATTACTGGGTTTGTGGAGACACAAAATCACCACTTAGAAGGGCTTTGTGGGCACTCAAACCACGAGTTGGTGGACACACAAAATCATCAGGTTTGTGGGCACACAAAATCACCAGGTTTGGGGGTGTGGACCCACAAAATCACCGGGTTTGTGGACACACAAAATCATGGGGTTTGTGGGCACTGTGGGCACACAGAACCACCGCATTGTGGACACAACGGGTGTCACAAGTACTGCCTTGGTCTGCCAGGCCAAGCAGCAGAAACTTGAGCCAGTTTGCCTCTTTGACTCTGAAACTGGTAGCCATACGCCACCCATGAGCAATCGGCTCGCAGTGTGGATGCAGCAACCCTAAGCTCCAGGCAAGGGACATGCGCCGCCTTTGAACTGTCTTAACAGTCTCGATCCACCACGAGATTAGATTTTAGGGTTAAGGGCTTTGGAACCCCTCGTCAGGTAGGTGGCTATCTCTTTCTTGTGATAGCACCATCTGCGTGACTATGAAGGACCATTAACCGATCTCGGAGTATGAAATGAAGTAAAAGGAAAGGAAGGGCGCAGAGTCATGACTTGCTTCAACGGCGGGCGCAGGCTCTGGGGAATGCAACTTCGGCGGCTAGCGTTTGCAAGTTGCCAGCGTTGCAGTACTGTGGCGCCACAGAGCTCACACCTCCTTCCAAGCAAGGAAGAAAAGGAAGAAGGGCACATCCAGGACCCGTTATTGGGGGCAGAAGCAAGACCTTACTACCTGTAGCACACGATAACATGCGGTCTTCTGCTCTCTCTCTCTTTTTTTTTTTTTTTTTTTTTTTTTTTGGGGGGGGGGGGGGGGGAAGGGGGGGAGGAGGAGGGGAGGGGGGAGGGTGATACCTGGAGGGCAGTTACAGGATCTGGGATACTGCATAAACCGAATGTGTCCACCACAGTGTCAAAAGATGCTGGAATGAACTGGCTCGTAGTAGTCTTGGGAACATCCTCCCCCGCCTCTGGCGGACTTCTCCCGGTGAGATGTTGGGCATCTGCCAGTTTAAAGCCCACTTCGGTCGATGCATGTGCATGCGATTGTTCCATCATTTTGGCATACTTCTCCTTGGCATGCCACAGCATCTCCTTGCTGACGTCTGTAAGTGTCAGACTCTTCATGCTTCGTAAAGGGTAGTAGGGAAGGTTGCGTCCAGTGCCGGCACTCACTTCCAGGACATCGCCCTTCACTGCCCCACAAATTTGACTGAGAATATTGGTTTCTACACTTGCAAGGCTTGAACGAGAGAAAGGCACCTGGTGCTCTCAAACTCCGTTGTTGCATGGAGCCAACAGACCTGTTGCAGCAAATAGCTGTTTGGAGGAGTGTACCTTTGTGTTGCGGGAGATATACCATCTCCGCAACAGGTTTATGCCCATAAGGGCCTCGTCAAATCCAATCAAAGTGTCATAACTGTCAGCGAGTCTGTCGAATGATGTAGAGTTGCAGCCGCAGCTTGGGTGCGGAGTTTCGCTTGATGGAGCCTGCCCACACTTTGGACGCAAGTACAGAAACGTTGCACCCGCAACACTTCCGTATAGTAGTAGGCCACCTGTGATGATCTTTGTGTACTTCCCCATCTTAGAGCTCCCGTGGGCATGCCCGATGTGCCGTAAGTCGCGCACAATTGGCCCCTTCTCTGTGCGGCAATCCAATATACGCTTGATGATATAATGCAGCTTCACTACTGCAGCATTAAAGTCGTTAGGACCGATCACAGTTACCGGTAGCTGCAGGCCAGTACCCTAGATCGTGTCAAGCAGTACAGGACTCTCTTTGCAGGCATGCATTGATGCAGAAATACCCACAGCTTATCTATAATACCACACCCATTGTATGTACCCACCATATGCATGTTTGCAACATGCGCCCATCGCAAACATGTCGGCTTCCAGGAGCCCTACAGTCCAGTAGAGCGGTCCCCTGTGGGCGGTACCTCAGCTGCGGCGGGACTCGGAACCTATTGCAACTACGCTGAATCTTTAAACACTGTGCAGGCATTCTGTTTATAGACCATGAGAAGCTAGTTTTGTTATCAAACTTGCTGTTGCCTTTGTTCATACGACGCAGGCGAGGCTCAGTCCTTCCGTAGCAGGATGTTTTCACGATACCTGTCCACTCCTAAAAAGCCAGCGCCGGAGGCACCGAATGTCCATGTGACGGGCCCAGGGCAACCGTTGGAATTAGTACAGTACGACACAAACACCGGCAAGTTTTCTGTTGGGCAGCAGGCATTGAAAGTTTTGCGAAGCATCAAGGGACCTGTAGGGGTGGTTTCGGTATGCGGAAGAGCACGTCAGGGTAAAAGTTATATTCTTAACCAGCTTCTTGGTCAGAGTAGTGGTTTTGTTGTGGCCCCTACCCATCGTCCCTGCACAAAAGGACTATGGATGTGGTCAGCCCCTGTTGCGAGGGAGAGTCCCGACGGCAGCACATATCACTTGGTGCGTTTAACTGCAGTCCTCCGGTTGATGTGGTCCTCATAAATACTATCAAATTGCTACGTACTGAAAGCAAGGCTGAGCGTAGAAAGTGCTCAGAACATGTGCCACCACCCTAACAGGTCATTGTTGATGTCTGGTGTCCAGTTGAGGATGATAAGCTTGATTGTCAAACCTTTTCAACTGTTAAAATCCATACCTGCTGTTGTTTCAGGGATCCAGAATTTAGTTGTGGCTTATGTTTAACGTGTTTCTTGCCAACGCAGGTCTTGCTTGATACAGAAGGAATTGATGCGTACGACCAGGTATGAGCATGATGCTTCTGCCGACGTGACAATAATTATTGCTTAGTACTGCCATGCGTGTCATTGACAGCGAGTATGGCAAATCAACAGACAGTGTGCTTGGTTCTGGGGATGCAGACTGGGCAGTATAGCACACAGATATTCTCTCTTGCAGTACTGCTGTCCAGCCTCTTTGTGTACAATCAGATGGGAGGCATAGATGAGGCTGCATTGGATCGGCTGTCCCTGGTAACAGAAATGATAAAGCACATTCGTGTCAAAGCTGGGGCAACTCCAGGTTAGGGCACATCCCTGGGGACATCGCTTCCCTTCGCATTCCTCCTACTCAATAATAAACATTCGTCCTGGTTTGCCGGCTTTGGGATTAGGGTGCCTTCACTGGGGATTTCTGCCACAGTACATTGCCTTCACTGGGGGTTTCTGCCACAGTATATCACCTCCTCACAAACTGTTAGTATCGAACCCCCTGAGTCGCATTGCTCAGAGTTTAGAAACGTTTCGCGTCTACCAGACCTGCCAAAGTTGCCACAGAACCCTCCAGATCCCTTTTTCTTGTCCTGCTTCTGCCCAAAGAAATCAAAGTTTCCGTTTGATTCAGCCATGTTTTAACCCTTTTGTGAACCGAAGGACTTTTCTTGGTCCTTGCCCTTAGATCACTTCCCCTCTGTCCAGTGTATACAAACAGCCTTGCTAGGTGCTGTAGGCCACATACATCCCCTCCCCCCAAAAATCCAGAAAATGACTCATCGTTGTTTTCATGCGTGGGGCTGCACTCTGTTGGGGCTGTTGTCGTGAGAACCCTCCTCCGCCATCCATTTGTGGGAGGTTCTTGTCGTTGTGTCCTCGAGCAAATCCCAAGAAAATGCCCTGCACGCCCCCGCTCAGGAACGCAAGGGTGAAGGCCGCAAGGAAGATGTCGGGTCGGGAACGGGTAGAGAGTTCTAACACCTGTTTCTGATTGCGGTCGGAATTCATCCATTTGCCCCCGAATGGCCTCCTGCACCTTCTTCATGTTGCTGGTGCACATTGCTTATACCCTACACTTAGATGTAATGGCCTCGGTTACCTTTAAAGGCCTCATTCGTGTTCCATATGCACGTTCTTCTTAACCCAGCTTCCCTAAATCGTGATATGCGGCCTGGACGGATGTGGGCGTGTACCACTTTGGAAACTGGGTTGCGCTGGGCTTAAAAAAGGAACATGGGGGCGAAAGCCCTAAGCTCCCACCCCTCTACTCCCGGCACTGGGCTGCGCTGGGCTGGGATGCGGGCGTGTATCACTTTGGAAGCTGGGCTGCGCTGGGCTGGACTGGGCTAGGCTGTGGGACTACATCACTGAATGTAGGGAGGTGCCCGGATTTGCAGGGGAGAGTGAAGCAGAGCTGTCTGAGTTTACGCCGGCATTCTTATGGCTTTTACGCGACTTTTACCTTACCTTGGAGGAGGATGGCCACCAGGTTCGTTCCTTCTTGGTGCCTTCGGAAATTGTGGACTTCACAAACAGACATCACATGTCCCTTACACTTCCCCCCGACACACACACACACACACACACACACACACACACACACACACACACCACACACACACACACACACACACACACACACACACACACACACACACACACCACACACACCACACACACACACACACACACACACACACACACATACCCCACATGCGCGCGCACACACACGCACACACAGGAGCAAGGTTCATAACTTGCAGAATGCAAGAAACCGGGGATTTTCCCCCGGGGGGGGGGGTGGTTTTGGACAGAGGACAAGCATGCATGAAGGCACGTGGGTATCAAGACTCGAAACATCTCCTAGGGGAGCTCAAAGGAATGCCTGTACTGAGAGTGTGATGAACTCGGTGAGTATTGGGATCGCCTGTATCAGGGGGATCCTTTGTGTGGGAGCCCAATGGGCCTAACAGAGTTGAAGCCTTTCAAGGGACTCAGGTGTCTGCTGTGTTTGGCCAGATTACTCCGCGGGAGTATCTGGAGACAGCCTTGAAGTTGGTACCAGGGGATGGCCGCGCTGTGGAGGCCAAGAACCAGGTGCCCCATGCTCCCTTTCTCCTGCTGGCCACCTGCCCAAGGCCCAGGAATAATCTCGTTCTTTGATTTGTAGCTGCTTAAGAGCGAGTGCTATCTCTCCCTCTTCTCCCCCCCCTCTCTCTCTGTGTGTGGCTCGCGGTGTGTGTGTGTGTGTGTGTGTGTGTGTGTGTGTGTGTGTGTGTGTGTGTGTGTGTGTGTGTGCACGCGCATGCATGTGCACATGCATGCAAGTGGTCACGGGCAAGCGAGGGAGGTACGGGGGTTTGAAGAAGAGGCAGCCAGTCGTGGACAGAGAAAACAAACACCCTGTGAAGCAGGTGTGCACTGGGAGCTTGATTACACACATGCTGCGCATTAGATGTCCAACATATGCAATATTATGGAATGCTCTGACGGTGATTTGTGTGACAGATCCGGGAGAGCATAAAGTCACTGTTCCCAAACCGGGACTGCTTTGCACTGGTGCGGCCCATGTCGGATGAGTCCCAGCTGCAGCGCTTGGAGAGCGTTCCTCTCTCCCAGCTCCGCCCTGAGTTCCGTGAGGTCTGCCCGACACCTTAGGCCCTGCCCAATTCCACGCTGTTCTCTCCATATCCGAACCAGAAAGAAAATGCTGCCAACTAATCTCTAGCTCTAGTTCGCGCAGTTCAAATGTATAGTTACCCTCACCGCCCTATTTGCTCCCCTTATGGTTGTAGGAGTGCGCGCGTGCTCCTGCGCAACACACACACACACACACACACACACACACACACACACACACACACACACACACACACACACACACACACCCTCACAGACGCGCGCGCACACACACACACACACACAGAGGGGGGGGGGGAGAGAGAGAGAGAGAGAGAGAGAGAGAGAGAGAGAGAGAGAGAGAGAGAGAGAGAGAGAGAGAGAGAGAGAGAGAGAGAGAGAGAGAGAGAGAGAGAGAGGGGGGGGGGGAAGTGTATTGGTGTGTGTGTGTGTGTGTGTGTGTGTGTCGTGTGTGCGTGTCCTCCGGGGGGGAGGGGGGGGCAGTGCTCAATCAAACGAGGGTTGTAATCAGAGGGAGTAATTAGTGCTTTCTGGCCCCTGAAACAGATGAATGCTGGAGGTTGAGATGACGCGGGGATATGTGGTGCAGGGAATGCAAAGGTTGACCAGGTTGATATTTGCACGCACGCAGCCCAAGCGACTTGGCAACAACATGATCACGGGGTCCATGCTTGCCGCGCTTGCCGAGGCCTATGTGGATGCCATCAACCATGGCGCCGTCCCCACCATTGCTACCGCCTGGCAGGTGTGCCGCCCCCCCCCTCCCCTTCATTCTTCCCAGCTCATCGAATGCAGGTGGCGGCGTCCTGGGAGGCAGCAGCCTTGGAAAGGATGGGAAGGGTAGAGAAGCTAAGGAGAGAGCAGAGGAGGCCCAGAGAGGGGTGAGTATGGAGAGCGGTGGCCAGTTTACAGCCGTGCTTGCACACACACACACACACACACACACACACACACACACACACACACACACACACACACACACACACGCACGCACGCACACCTGCACACACACAGAGAGACATGCATGCACACAGTCATGCACATGCACAAACGAATGGGATCGGAAGGTACTTCTTTCCTGACGGCTCAGCGATCTTTCCTCCCTAGCTTGCCTACCGGGCTGAAGGCAGTGAGTGACATGGAGAGGGAGCCCATCAAGAGACACAATTGAGGTAATTGCAGAACAGGTGCGGCTGGGAGTGCGCAGTGCTTGTGGTGGGAGGTGAGCTGGACAAGGGGTGAGAGAAAGCGTGTGGTGCAGGGGGTGGCAGAGGCCGAGTGCCGGAGGGCGGCTGATGATGCGGAGAAGGCGTATCACGAAGCCTTTGATCGCACTGTCGCTCCAACTGAGGCACAGCTCGCAGCCGAGCACAACCGCGCACTTGTCATTGCCAAGCAAACCTATGATGCCAACGCTGTTGGTTTGCCCCCCCCCCCTCTCTCTCTCCCCCCCCCCCCCTCTCTCTCTCTCTCTCTCTCTCTCTCTCTCTCTCTCTCTCTCTCTCTCTCTCTCTCTCTCTCTCTCTCTCTCCCTCTCTCCCTCCTCCCCCCCGCCCCCCCTCTTACACCCCCCCCACCCCTCCCGGGCGCTCTAACCCCTCTTGCCCGCCCTTCCTCTTTGCATGCTCGAGGTTTACCCCCTCATGTCCTCCTTGTTGCCCCATTCCGCTCCACATGCCCTGGCATGGAGGGTCTGAACCCGATGCGCGCCAGCCAGGTGTTGGAGTCGCGTTACCTGAATCGATCAGGGCTTTTGGTTTGCAAATAGCAGAAGATACTTGATTTCCAACAGATGCATGCTTTGGCAGCCTTGCTCGTCGAGCGGAAAGCAGCGCTTGCCGCAAGCCCCAGGTAGCCAGCACTGCCTGGCCCTGCTGTGGGTAGAAGCTGCAGCAGGCAATGTGGACTAGTGGTCCGAGAATGCTGTCACATCTCGCGGTGTCCCAGCGTAATATTTCCTTCCAGCAATACATGTAATGTTTCCTTCCTTCCAGCAATATAATATAGTATTTCCTTTTTCCCTTCCTAGCAGCAAGCCGGACCCATTGCATTTCAAGGCATCTCCCAACCATGCCTTCACAATATGGATAAGTGGTCCGGGCTTCCTGCCCCGTCCCAAGGTGTTCCAGCAGGCCCCGCCCATCTTCAGTGAAGCTCCCACGAGAGTACGCATCAACAAATTTGGCAGGCAGAGGGGTGCGGGGTGGCCGTAGGCGAGCCTTCCGTGAGGCATGCCAACGAAGCCCGCTGGAGGGAGCGCGCCGAAGCCGACTTTGACAAGTTCCAGAAGGAGCGCCTGGCCTCCGCCGAGCTCGAGCTGCAGCGCCTCATCAACGAGGAGACCGCCAGGCTCACCCAGGTCCGTCGTCACCCACCTGTGCCCCGGCATGCCAGAAAAGCGCACATGTGTGGAAGGCTGGACTGGCTGTAGCAGGCGTGACAGTGGGACACTGTACATGTGTGGAGAAGGCTGGAATGCTGTAGCAGGCGCGATAGTGGGACCCTGTGCATTTGTGGAAGGCCGGGGTGGCGGTAGCGGGTGCGATAGTGGGACACTGTACATGTGTGGAAGGCCGGGCTGACGGTAGCGAGTGCGACAGTGGGACGCTGTACATGCGTGGAAGGCCGGGGTTACGGTATCGGGTGCGCTAGCAACTGGGACAGTGGGACACTAAACATTGTAGTGGCTATGGAGGATGGTACTTGAGTAGTACCCTCCCGCCAACAAGAGTGAGCCCTCTCACGTTACTGGTGCCCTGCCCATATGCCCGCTTCTATCGAAAATTGTCCCTGCAGGAGTGGGGTTAGGTGGATGCGCCCCTGAATGGCTTGAAATTCGGGTGGCTTGGGGTTTGGATGGGTGAGGGCGCGGGGCTCTGCGTCACCTCGTCGCCTTACAGACTTAAGGCTAAGCGGATGAAAAAGTTCGGGCAGAGGTGTCCCCGGGTGAGGTGGGCCTCCGGCCTGTTCTTCCGGCATTTGCATAGCTCTCTTTCGTGCTCATCAAGCGGTTGTGTTTAGTTTGTCTGCATTCGTATCCTTGAAAGGGGTAATGTATGGTTTGGTTGTGAAAACAAACCAGTACCGCCCCCCCCTCTCTGTGTGTGTGTGTGTCCCCCCCCCTCTCTCTCTCTCTCTGTGTGTGTGTGTGTGTGTGTGTGTGTGTGTGTGTGTGTGTGTGTGTGTGTGTATGGGATGGAGAAGGGGGGGGGAGGGCGAGAGAGAGATGGAAGGGGGAGGGAGACAGAGAGGGAGAGGGTCGACCAAGAGAGAGGTAGGGAGGGGTGGGGGAGAACGGAGGAGAAGACTCGGGAGGAAAAGGGGTGGGTGTGTGTGTGTGTGTGTGTGTGTGTGTGTGTGTGTGGTGTGTGTGTGTGTGTGTGTGTGTGTGTGTGTGTGTGTGTGTGTGTGTGTGTGTGCCTATCCCGGCAATCCGCTGTCGGATAGCGGCCTGACCAGTTCAGAGCCTGTCTAAAGCATGTCATGGTCTTTCGCCACGTGTCTCCATAAGCAATCGCAAAGCTCCAAGCTGAGGCAGGACGGGGGGCGCGCAGTACGCAAACCGGGCGGACGCAACCCTGGATGGGCTAAAGGCGGAGCTGGCCCGCTTTGAGGCAGCCTATAACGCAGCGCCGCCCGTGGCCGCCAAGTACAAACTGATGTCCGACTTCCTGCGGGGCACATACGGCAGCATCCAGGCCGCCCTGCTGCAGCGCACCCAGCAGGCAGCCCAGGAGCAGGCTGCTGCTGTCCAGCGCCGGGCTGCCGACCTAGAGCGCTCTGCTCAGCAGGCCTGCCCCTCCCTTCCTTTGCAGTCTTCACCCTCCCCCCCCCCCGGCCCAACCTCTCTGAAGCTCACGTCCCCACTTTCCTCTTCTCTTCCCCCAGTCTCTCTCTCTCTCTCTCTCTCTCTCTCTCTCTCTCTCTCTCTCTCTCTCTCTCTCTCTCTCTCTCTCTCTCTCTCTCTCTCTCTCTCTCTCTCTCCGCGCGCCTCTCTCTCTCTCTCTCTTCTCTCTCTCTCTCTCTCTCTCTCTCTCTCTCTCCTCTCTCTCTCTCTCTCTCTCTCTCTCCCCCCCCCCTCCCTCCCTCCCCCCCCCCCTCTCTCTCTGCGCACGCGCGCGCGCGCGTGTGTGTGTGTGTGTGTGTGTGTGTGTGTGTGTGTGTGTGTGTGTGTGTGTGTGTGTGTGTGTGTGTGTGTGTGTGTGTGTGTGTGTGTGTGGAATGTGTGAGCAATTGCGTGTGCACGGGGCTCCCGGGGCTTGACAGATATCAACCTTCTACTGTGTTGCGCCGCCGCTCCCCGGGGCACCAGTTGCTATTATCTGGCATGATCATATGACTGAAGCCCTGGTGGCGGGGGGCCAGGCGGAAGTCCGCATTGCGCAGCTGGAGCGGCAGGTGGAGGCCCTGCAGGCGCAGCTAGCTGCAGAGCAATCCCGCGCCTCGCAGGCTGCCGCACAGTTGGAAGCCGGACGCCGTGCAGCTCAGCAATCTGCAGTGCGCGTCCCACCCTCAATGCACACAGCACTAAAGCACACTGCATCGATTTAATCTTTCGGGGTTGCCATCCCTCCCCTTCCCGTCTCCCTGTCCTTTCCGAGAAGAACTCATGTCATCGGGGCTGGGCTGGTCACATATGTCGGGCACCGCTGTTTGTACCCGATGGCCCTCCCTGCTCCTTGGGTTTCTCTCAGTTCTTGTCTGGCTTCGCTGGTTCCTTGTCTGCCTTGTTCTTCCCCGAGGACTCTCTAAAGGAGCCGGATGGTGGACGGAAGGAAAGAAATAGAAAGGGGGGGATTTGGGTGGGCGGAAAGGCTGGGGATTGAGGGGAAGGGTGGGGGGGTATGGTTTGACAGTGGTTTGCATGCGATGGCCCCACGGACTACTTCACAGTCCCGTCTTGGGGGAAGAATAGGGAGGAGAAAGGGTGGACCAGAGGGAAGGAGGCCCTCGACCCTTCTTCCAGATTCTTTTAGCCAAGCCATTGTGTGTCCTCGGCATGTTTGATGCATGGTCAGTGGCCTTTATTCGAGCCCAGTATGTTCATGCAAGTTGCTGAAGTGCAAGCGTTTTAAATTTTACACAGATTTGGGGGGCGAATCACGAGGTATGGGGGCCGGGGTACAGCAATCTCTGGAGGAAGCCAGGCGGGAGCTGGGATCCAGGCAACAGGCCGCAGAGGCGGGGGTAGCCACCCTCACCCACCAGCTGGAGGAAGCCAGGCGCCAGCTGGCAGCAGGACAGGGCCAGCTGGAGGCCTCCACGTCCCTGGCACAGTCGTGGACCCAGAAGGCCCAGATTGCGCAGGCCGACCTGGCTGCCGCCGTCGCTGCGCGCGACGCCGCCCAGGTGCCTCCCCTCCTTTCTGTACATCCCCTTCTTTCCCTCTTTTTTTGTGTGATTATTACATTGCTGCTTGTTTTAATTTAATTTTTGTTTCGATCCTGCAAATTTCTATTAGAGAAGATCATTTTACCAGAAATTTGCAGGATTTACAAGAAACAAGAGGAGAGTGGGGAATCTTAGTAGGATAATGTTTATCATCGAAGATCTGAGTTTTGGCGGGGGCCTTGCCGTGCCATTCCAGGGTTCACAGCGCCATCTCGTGGAGCTTTTGGCAGTGGTCCTGTGTGCCTTCTCAAATATCCCGAGGAAATCTTGGAAGTCCTGCAGACATCTTGGACGACTAGTCCAGCCGTAATGGGTCCACTGTCTTCCAGATCCAAGAAAGAATATGTAGGCCACTTGTGGTGTTTTAAGGACACTGGAGGAGGAGGGTGTGATCATATGGAAGTAATGAGCAGGCCAACTAGATAAGCGGTTTCTTTTCGCCCCGCACCCTGGGAAGAAGGCATGCGAGGAAACACCTGGTGGGTTCTGTGTATAGATCGTAACGAGTGGATAAAGCTGATAAGTTGGCTGATAAGCACATCATGACGGGTAATGTGTAACATTCAATCATTCGTTCATTCTTTGGCTGCTGTACGGTACACATGCAACATTTGTGGCATGGTGGGAGATTTGGCTTGGAGGCAAATGGGACAGGCAAGGTGAGAAAGTGCAAGCAGATTGCACTGTCTCTGTGTGCGTGCTTTGTGCACAGCCGTGTGTGCGCGCGTGCACACACACATACACACACACACACACACAGACACACACACACACACACACACACACACACACACACACACACATACACACACAAACGCGCGTGCACAACACTCATGCACGCACTCACGCGTGGGGGTTGAAAAGTGGTGCGCTGGGCAAGCAACCCCTGCATAGCAAGTCGAAAGAAAATTGTGTGGTGCCTGGGAGTGATGTTTGTTGGTAACAGTCGACAGCAGAGGGGGTGAGAGGGGGAGATGGAGTTGCCCTGGGCAGAAAGGATTGCACACATACGGATACTGAGGTCGCTGGTTAACATGGTGGGCTCGAATCTAGTCCGATGTTGCCCAGAGGTGAATGGCCGTCATAAAAGAGTGGAAAGGTGCTCCTTGAGGGTCATACTTCCAGAGCAAGTTCAAAGGGATGCCTGCACCACCCGACAGCACGGGGAGGCACTCCGTACATATGCGCCAAGGCAGTGCGAATTGCCTCACTTTCAAACCAGCCAACAAAGGATGGTCCGCACAGGTAAAGGTGCACACATGTCCCCAACATCAGAGTAATGACAGTAGTACGGATTCGGTATACTTCGTTTTCGTTTTGTTTCTTTCTGTTGTTCTTTTTGTGCCCCCCCCCCCCCCCAAGCCCCTAGTTTGTGGTAACTGCACAAATAGTAATGACGTGGGGTTTCCTATTGGAGCGTAGGCGGAGGCGAGGGCGAAGGATGCGGCCCTCCAGGCACTTCAGGCCGACAAGGAGGCTCTGGCCAAGAGGCTGGCGGGCGTGGAGGGGGAGCATGCCGCAGTCCTGGCCCGTCTCACCCAGTCTCAGGCCCTGCTGGAGCAGGCCCGAGCTGCTCCTCCTGGTGATCCCTTCCTCCTCCTCCTCCTCCTCCTCCTCCTCCTCCTCCTCCTCCTACTCCTCCACCTCCACCTCCCCTTCTTCTCTTCCTCCTCCTCCCCTCTCCTCCTTCTCCTCCCCCTCCCTCTCCTCTCTCTTTTCCTCCCGCTTCTCTGATCGCAGCCTCAAGCCCTGAACGCCTTCCTTCCTGCCGTTTGGGAAGACTTTCAGTGCTGGGGTTTGATTGTTCTTGCCCCTGCCCTCCTGTCTGGCTGCAGTTTCGCTCAGCGAAAACAGGCTCCTGCTGCCTGTTTTTTTTTGGGGGGGGGGGGGGTTAAACATGTTGGTCATAGTCCTTCTAAGCATATTTGTACATGCAATGGCAAGTGGCGAATGGTTCTCCTCTCATGCAGCGCCCAGCCGCATTACTTGTTCGTTTTCATGGTCTTTGTGTGTGTGTGTGTGTGTGTGTGTGTGTGTGTGTGTGTGTGTGTGTGTGTGTGTGTGTGTGTGTGTGTGTTTGTGTGTGTGTGCGTGCGTGCGTGCGTGCGTGTGTGTGTTGTGGGTGCGCGTGCGTGCGTGTGTGTGTGTGTGTGTGTGTGTGTGTGTGTGTGTGTGTGTGTGTGTGTGTGTGTGTGTGTGTGTGTGTGTGTGTGTGTTGGAGGGGGGGGGGCGCGCACGCGGGCGTGCATGTGTGCGCACGTGTGCGTGTGCGTACACCTGGTGCAACGAGTGGAAAACAAGGGACCACAAGAGGGGACAGCTGAGAGCATGCGAGAGGCGGAGAGAGGGAAAGGATGCTGTAGTGTAGTAGCCAGGAGAGGAAGGGAAGGGAGGGAAGGAAAATAAAGGTCCCCCTGTTCTGGCAGGGGCAAGTATGCCATGTCCGCCTTTCCACAGAACAAAGGAAGGGAAGCATGCAGGGTTTCACCTTCAGCAGAAAGAAGGGGGGGTTTGGCGACAGAGTAGGTAGCTGGTCAAAAGCCATTGTCAATTCCGGCACGCCATTTGTTTGTATATAGTAGAGGCCGGAGGGGCTGAGCGTCACCTGTTTCCTGGGGTTTGCAGCAACTGAGACGGCAGGAGAGAGCATGGAGTTTGAGGATGCGGGGGAGGGGGAGGACGCCGACGTCAATCCCGACAAGATGACCATCCAGAAGATCAAGGACTGGCTGACAGAGCGGGGCCACGAGGACACCGTCTGGCGCCTCAACAATGAAAAGGCCAAGAAGCCGCAGTACGTCGCCGCCATGAATGACGTCCTGGGCCGCCGCTGACCCTGTACCGGCAGGCACATGTGCCTTCCTCTCCGGCCTCTCGCGCCTTTGCCGTATGACACCACCCACATGGTGGTGCAACGCTAACGGCTCTCGGTTTGGGGAGATCAGAAAAGAAAGATGGTGTTGGACTGAAGGATCAGCTGCGTGGCCAACATGCCCGGATGATCATCTTGACGTCGCTATGATGCCTGCCTAACACCAAATGTGTCCAAGGTGGCCAGGTCGGTCACCACTTCGGCCGTCGCTGGGGCGCACGTGACCCCGCTGGTGGGTCTGTCGACAGACTGATTCCAGGATCTCTTCTGTGCCCTGCTTAGCGGGTCAGGTGACACAAAAGTTTCCCATCGGCCAAGAGAGGCGGATTGCCGGGCATGCTTCCTTGTGCAAAGCAGTGGTGTCACGCGAGCACCTTGTGAAGCATCCATGTACAACATACACCCAGGGAATATGCTTAGTGTTGTGCCTCGAGGCCCCTTCTGCTGCTATTTCGACGCTGGGCAAATTTTGCAGAGATATGACCTTGCACACGTGCGGGCCATGACCAACTCGGCGGAGCCGCTTTCTGCTCTTTGCTCTGCTGCTCCTGAGGACGCCAAGGACGGGGGTGGAGCGCTCTGCTGCTGCGGCGCCACACTTGCCTCTTGTCGCACTAGGCTTGTGTCGCCGATCCGCCGTTGGGATGTGAGAGTGCCTGTTGTCCTTAACTCGGAGTTGCGAGGAAAACAAAAGCGAGAGCACCTGGCCCTAGTGCCATCGTCCACACGTCGCTGCACGATTGACTGTTGAAGGAATTTATTTTGGCGATCATGCAAGCACATGCTTCGCAACATCTCTACTCTTGAGGCGGTAGTATGGGGCCATGCCGTTCCGTCTTTGCTTTGGTCATGAGCTGTTAGACGTGAGGTTGGATGAGTGGAAACGTGAGGTTGGATCAGAACCATCGCATGTGAACAATGATGGCTAGCAGTGAAGGCCCGCGGCCGGTGGTGCCTTTCATTTGAAGGCATCATTGAACAGTTTTGGTGCAGGCCCTGGGAATAACCTGGCTACCAAAGTTGTCGTGACCAGAAATGCTGTGCGTTGAACTTACTTGCAGAAGTTGCCCCCTTTTTCTGGGGGGAAGCTCAGAGGGAGCCACGTGGCGCTGCTCATGGTGGGAGGGTGCGTTGAAAGAAGATGCAGTGTTGTGTAGTGTACATCGCCCAAGGTGTTCTGCAAGAGATGACACACCAGACACACCCCACGCAGGCACGTTGACCTGCTTGACAAATTCTCATTAATCTGTCCCCCCGGGGGGGGGGGGGGGGAGGAGAGGATTAGAAAACCGTGTTTCATCAGAATTTTTCAACCACGGTTGTGCCACGGCATATGCAGCCGTTGGTTCCACTGAAAGGGTAAAAGCTTATGCAGCTCGAGATCTTCTTTTACTCGTGTGGGTGCTGTCTCGACGTGTTCCTCAGCTGTGTGGGCTATGCCTGATCATGACAGTGGATTGGGAGTTGCAGTCGTGGACGTTCGCTTTAAGATTGGGATTTTTTTAGCATGAAGAGTGAAGCTTATCCTAACCGCACACAAGGATTCGTGCATGCGGGAACGCAGAATCTAGGGGCCGAAAATAGGTGGGATTTTTTTGTCTGAGCTTCTCATCCTTTCCCCCTTGCCGTTCTCCACCCACCCCACCCCTTTCTTGATTTGAAAAGTGAAGCAACCCCCTTTTGTGGCGGCCGTCGTACATGCTGGCTGATGTATATGTCTTAGGTAAACGTGTGCATTGACTAGCACCCACCGGCAAATAATGGATGGCCCAATATCGTACCGTTCGCAGAACATGTTTTACTCAATCCCCTGACTGGAAGGATGGCACGTTTCACTCCAGCCCCAGGACGTTGACAAGGTCGATCAAAGAAAGAAAGAAAAGAACAAAGGGTGGGGGGGGGGGGGAGGGCTTCTTGTGGTAGCCCTACCCTAGACGTTTTGTAGGGCATATATGACGGCGAAGCACATATGTACCTTCCTTCTCATCTATGAAGGCAACACATGGTTCGCCGTAACTTTCACCGGCTGTGTGGTTGTGCCTTTTGTTCAATTTCTATGCCCACGTTGCAATCTCCAATCAATACTGGTCATCCAGAGAAGAATTGCAAGGACCGTTAACATTTTCTGAAATGCATTCATCTTGTTTACAGGGAAAGACAGAAACACATCCCGGTTCTGTCAGCCAAAAATAGTCCACCGCCCATGATCACCCATACATACACAGCAAACGTGGAATTAGACACATTTCAGGGAAATGATTGTCACCCACCAATCACACAAGGAAACGAGGAGAATGACGCATTACCCACTGTGGAAATTTCTCGTCAGCAACACCGCAAGACAACCGGGATGAAGGCACATTTCCAGGCGCAACCAGACTCCAGAAGCTACTTTGCTTGCACACAGCTTACAAAAACGGTCCACTGTCAGTGGTGCTTCATCGTCTTGAGCATGATTAGCTTGACATTATCAAATTAAATTATGACTGCACTGCACATTTTAAACTACAACTCATCAAAACCTTATGTACATTCTCCACACTACACTGAAGTTTTCGCACAGGTCGGTTAGCAGGCAAAATATTCTGCTGACTATCATGATCATTTGCCGAGGCGCGCGAGGTCCCCCCCGCAGCTGCATCATTCTGTCGAAGCGCGCACAGCCCGCCAACTGCATTACTCAATTGGGATCCTGACTGGTGGCCCCTCTCCCGCTCACGCCGAACACCTCACCTCGCTGAACATCACCAGCTGATCTCCACCTATACCAGCATCTCATCATGACTTATTGAGATGAGATCATGCAGAACATCACCAGATAATGCCACCGACACTGAGGACAACTCGAGTTTTGCCCTGTTCAGTCCCTCAGTTCCATGCTCTTGCTAGCACGCTCGTGCTCCCGGTAACTAATATATATAACTATTATTCTGCCCTCAATAAGTCCAAGGATAGCGACAGAGCTAATCAAATGTCGATTAGTGCACTCTCAGGGCTATTAACTACTGCCGAACCGCATCCTTTCTGTCGCTGCTCCTGGAGGACGCATTCGCGCCCAAAAAATGTCTAGAGCCAGCCACTCGAATACAAATCTCGGACTCTACATGCACGCTCCGCCACACCTGCAGCCGCATGATGATGTGCGGCAATTTCCAAATGCCCGCTCTACTCTGCTCACACGCTACTCTTTCCCATGTCGACGAACCTAGCTGTGCAAGCCACTCGATTCGAGCGGCCAATGCTGCCACACACCAATTCACGCTGCCTGCCCACTTGAAAACACTTTCACAAACGATCTGCGGCACATAATCAAATAATTGGTCTGACTCCTCGTCCCCCCAATGAAAGCAACGCTCCCGCCCCCGCGGGGGGGGGGGGGGGGACAACGAAGAACAACTGCAAATTTCCCATCACGGAGAAAAGGCCTGGCCAAAAAGTTAAGATCAAGCGGCCGTGTTGGACTGGTTCAGCACTTGAACCAGCACCTACACTTCCAAAGAGATAATTTCGGCTCTCCTACCACCACCCCTGAGATATTGTACCTGCGAGGCCTCTGCGCTACGGGAAGCTTGAGGAACTGCGCATCCACTTTGAGAACCCATAAAAGATTCCAGTGAGGACCCTTTTGAGACCCATCCCCCTGGACGGGACTGCAGCTGCATCCCACATAGTAGGTATCATCCGCCCCCAAGCCAGAATGCCTCAGGCAATGACACCGCCCACATGAGCGCAGGAAGTACCAGATGCTGACTGGACAAGCTGTACATTACGTACAGGATGACAGCAGCCTTACAGAACCACTGACTTCCCCTCTACTGTACCGCTGCCATCCCCATGGCCCGATGAGACTGGGCAAGGATAAGGAGATGGGGAACGGCAAGTGGGGATCCATCAACCAATCCTTCCAAAGAGCGGCAGGGGGCATCAAGAGGGAACATACCACAGCTGAAGATGCCCCCACCACTACTTTGAGGCATTCCTCCGACTTGAGGCATCACTGACAACCCTCCCGCCTTGCTGGGATCCCACCACCCTTGCCCCACAATGGTGGGGCGTGTACACCCTTGCTCCACAATAGCGGGGAACTCCCCCGCCACCATGGGGATAGGTTGTTTGGGCGCATGGAGAAAGGACCTCCCCCGCTAGGCGGGTCGGGGAGAGCATGCTTTCAACAGCCGCGTTGGCTCCTGTGGTGCGGCATGCTACGTTTCTTTCTGACTCTGCCATACCCCAACCCCACCCGGGGGCAGCTAGGGCGGCCACGGTATCTACCCATGTTGGTGTCCCGACCCCGACGAGTGCCTTCCTCCGCAATTGCAAGATTAGCTATGAGCGGGTCTGAACTGCAAGAGTAGCTTCATGATCGGAAGGCACCCGGAGTGGCGGAAATGTCTCCAAGTAAACAAATTAACAATGTACAAACTATTCAGGGAACGTGCCTCTCGGAGGGCCTGTTCGGATAGTGCCTCCTAGCCAATGCCACCGTTCGGGAGTGCGTAATTCCACAAATCCAGTCCAGCCCTTCCACATAATCATGACCGGTAGTCAATTTGAGTGCCATATGACCATGACTGCTTTAATGCCGTCTATGTTTATGGCTGCTTCAATGCCAATTGTTAATGGCTGGCTATGTTCATGGCAATCAGGCAGTCGGTCACCATCGAGCTCAGAGCTGGGAAGCGGGCTGCACAAGCCAGGACGCAGCGAGCTGAGCAGCCAGAGGTTCACCCCGGCAGACGCGGGTCAGGGTGTAGTGCGTGCAGTGGCAATCGGCGGAGCCACTGTGCACTGTCTTGAGCACATAGCAGCCGTCCAGCTCGCTGGGGTGGCTCTTGGCCTGGATCACCACACCCCAGAACCGCACGTTCGATGGGCAGCCCTTCCCCGGCACATGGAAGGTCTGCTGGGCCCCATGTGAAGCGTGGCCCCGGTTGAAGGGAACCACCTGCCACCCCGCCCCGGCCATGCCGCCGTCAGCACCCGTCATTTCTGTCTGAATTGGTCATATATGTCAGAATTGATCATACCGCTGTCCGGGTACACGCTGCAGCTGCCCGCCCATCAGAATCCAGGGGCTCCCACCTGCACCTGCTCATTCTGGGCGGGCAGCTGGGGTTCAGGTGCTTAGTTCTTTATTGCCCCCCCCCCCCCCCCCGGGGGAGGAGCGGGCCCCACACACAAAGGGAACAAAATTTGAGACAGGCCGCTCGCGAACAGAATGCGGACGCAGAACGAGGTGGAGAAAACAAAAAGGAAAGAAGGGTTTGACTAACGTAAGAGGAAAACCACACACAAACACACACGCCCACCAGCAAGCCAGCAGGAAGAACCCCCCCGGGGGGGGGGAGGGGGCCAGACACCGCTGTGCCGTGAGCACACCTGCGAGACTTCATCGCCGTCGCAGCAATCGCCGACGCGGCCAGCCAGCTGCGTCTCCGCCATGCCCGTCTGAACCAGCTGAGCGCAGGCCTGCAGGCGCAGGTGGTGCTCCCGCACAGCCAACGGCTGGGAAGAAATTCCCGAGAGAACCCGCGACATGTTGCCGCGCTGCTGCCCCGCCCGCCGTATGGAGGCCTCCGCCTTGTCCTCCTCGTCCAGCGGGATCGGGTGCACCAGCACCAGGATCTCGGGGTCCAAGCTAGTTACATGCTCGGCTATTCCCCTCCACAGCTGCACCGCACCACACCCAATCAGCCTCCCCTGCCCGCAAGACACATGCCGCACGCATCCATGGCACGCACATGACGGGGACGGTGAGCACCCGCCCAGCATTGGCAGCTAGAAAGGCGCACGGTTCCACTAGTAATACAGCCTATGCATATAAGTAAAGACTTCGCGTGGTACATGCACAAGTATGCAACGAAGCAACCAATGTCTTCTCCAACAGGCCGCGCAGATGAGCCCCTCTTCTGCCTCTCCGTTTATGGACAAGGCCCCATGTTTCCAGCCCCCCCCCCCCCCCCCCCGCGGGAGGGGAGAGCAAAAAAGAAAGGGGAATCAACACAAACAAACTGGAGCCTTCAGTCCCTTCTGCTCCTTCCTCAGCTTGGCAGGTGCACCCATTTACCACCACCCTTAAAACCCAGAGGGGCAGCGCCAGGTGCTTGCATGTGTGCATAGGAGATGTGGCCCCAGTGCAATGAACACACACCTGAGGCACATGCACTACTGCTGGCGTGACCTCGTGGAAGGTGAATCTGTTTACACAATCTGGGCTCATCAGCTGAAGAAATGGAGCCCGGTGCAAGTTTTTCACTGCAGCCTGGATGCAGTCCTCAAGCCAAGTCATCATGGCTGACCGCTCCCCAGGAAATTTATACGTGGAGAGCTCCCAGCGACCGGTTGTAGCATGGCAGCAAACCCTGTTACTGCAAAAAAAGCAGATTCCACAATCAACTCTTCCACTTACAAGTAAAAATTTTGTTGCAGTAGCGTCACGGTTTAGAGTTAGACTTAGTTGAGATGCTGTGATAGCTTTTTCCATCTTGGGATCAATGTACATTTATCTACGGACGCAATACCTCGTTCTGACGGTTACATACGCACTGTACCTGCTGACTCGTCTATTCTGCCGTCCCACTCATACTGGGCCGTGCACAGCCCCATCCAGCCCCCAATCATACCAGAAAGTGCCGATCATATCTGACTGCACAGGATAGCCACAAACCTCCCTTTCTAAAACAGGGGGGTAAAGCACTACACCGTAACACCACCATCAAGTTCCGACTCGGCACGACTTATGACGTAGACACTACTAAGGGACAAAGTGGACATGTAATAAATCAATATGATAAATAAAGCACCAAAGTACGCCCAGAAGTGGACTGAACTTCAAGACACTCGGGTCGAGTTCACATCGACTACTTCGATAACTCAGCTTCCCCACGCCCCAAACAAATTCAATAGAAAAGGCAGTAACAAAGGATGACAAGCAAAATAACCACTCCATCCGAAATAGAAACCAAGCGTCTGCACAAAATACGATAGAGTTCGACGGACGTGGCACTCGAATAACACATATGCACAAATATGTAGAAGGAAACACAAATAATCTTCAAAAAATACAAAAATAACTTCCTTTCTTCATTTACGTCAACTTGCTTCATGCACATCTATGGTCTTTACCATGCACATGAACCGTTTCATAATTGCTAACAAAGAGGCAGTGACTTTAAAACAAATACTCCTACCCACAACCTCCCAACTAAAACAAATTTATGAGATATTCTATGATCTTACCTTGAGAAGGACCTAGGCTGTAAACGGGCAGCATGCGACACATACTCTGTCGGCAATGCCCTCCTGCTCAGGATACATCTTCTCTGGTCCGGTCCTCGCCCATCCCATGCACACTCCTTCAGATGGTAACCACCTAGAAAGGTTAGCGAGCTTCGCATGGCTGGTTTCGCAGCAAACAGCACGGTTTTTATGCTACCGAGGTGCAATAGAACAGCTGCAATCCACTTGTCTCCGGAAAGGTTTCGACGCCACTAGCCCCATATCCAAGACTGGGACTAGAGTGCCAGAAACCAGAGGAGACGACACAAGCCCCTGGCACAGTCTCTAACGGATTCTGACCAGCTACGAGCAAGCTTCGGCGATATAGCCCACCGCAACACAAAAGAAACCCGAATCACAGAGTCGCCCTGTAAGGCTGCCCTTCACAAGTGCAATGAGAAGTAAGCCCAGATAGAAACTACGCTTCTACGTTCTCCAGACTCCCCCGTAGCTTCTATGTCATAGCAACGTGAGGACCGATCGAATTCGGGCCTTGCCAGTCACGGGGCCCTCGCGCTAGGCACGCGCGCGGCATACACCCGCCTTAGGCCACAGTCAGGCTTCAAAGTTGGCGGTACGTGCTGCACGTACGCTTGACACCGCTTGCGGTTGAGCCACGGGCGCCTGACAGTGGACTGACACAGCGCCACGTCTCGTCCGCATGCCCGTCAAATTTCCCTTGGCCACGGTGGAATTGCATCCAGATCGCTCTGGAATCGGGGTCATGATTGTTTTCTTGGCCACGGTGCCAGTACCCTAACTCAGGGTCCCTAAGCACGGTTCTTTCAGTTCGCACGCTTCTATTAGCAAGCTTCTTTCAGTTCGCCTTTCCTTCAGATATGTTCTGAGATCTCTCGGATATGCTTCCTGATTTCCTTGCGTGACATGCATCAGTGCAATATAAAGCCGGCTACCGTGCAATATAGAGTAGGCTACCGTGTTTTAGCGCAACATAAGTGAAGATAGTCATTGTGGTATATGCAGCCTTGTGGAATTAAGCGGGGTTACACTACAGTAACCGTTCTACAGACCTTTACAGCACAGAGTGAGGGGAGTGCCATGAGTGCACGAGTAAGGGCTTAGTGTGAGCACCATGGCGCGGTTTTGTGGTATACGACTTTCTGGTGAACACGAGCAAAGGAATTTTGTTTGAGGGACGACACACACGGGAAAAGCACATGATACAGTCTGACTGTCACGTGGAAAAGCAGCAAGCAATAGCGGCATGCACTAAGTTGGATGTCACGTTGAAAAGCAGCAAGCAAGAGCGGCATGCACTAAGTTGGCAGCACTGTACTTCTCTTACATGAACGGAGGATCATAACGTCTTCTCATGTCCTCCTTGTCAGACACGTTGCACCCAGTTCATGGGTCTGCAGGTCTTGGGCCCAACACAGGCGATCTATCAGTCAGCAACGCGTGAGGCGACCGTCAATTTTCAGTGCGCACAACCTAGGAGCACGCAGACCAGAAAACATTCGCCCCCTGGCACAAGGGATGATATCAATAGGGGTATGTCGACACAGTGGTTGTAAGACCAAATCGGTATATCTAACCGTGCTTGCTCTGTTGAAGTCCATACTTCTTTAACAGCATTCTCAATTACTCTAATCTCATCTACACCATTAAAGGGCTCGGAAGTCAACTGTTCAAGCCTAGCGAGCATTATTCATCCTTACGACCTTCACTAAGCATTTTAGAAGCATACACAGCAGCACACTTAAAACCATTTTCTAACACAGAAGGCCAGCAGTGCTCCGACGAGTCCATCCATGAATACACGACATTTGAAACGTGAAGCGTTTACCTGAGACTCATGAGTCATCCGCATCGACGATCAGGTCGAGCCCGGTTCCCACCACTCACAAGCTGGGTACGCACAGGTAAAACTAACCATTGCTCCTTGGCAGCAGGAAGCCAACAACAATGTGAGGCACATGCCCAACTCACCCTCGTATGCACACAAATACATTTACCAGCCACATCGTCCCAGGAGCAACTTTTCCCTAGTCAACAGAGTTTGGATGCCATGATGGGGCCAAAACACCTCATTGTCAGGGCTGCCCCGCAGCATGTAGTTATGGTCTGGACACCAGGTTACGGCTTTCAGTTTCGGCTGTCCTCATCAGGTTTGCCACAGTTTGTTAAAAAAGCATACTGGTCCACGAGCCATCACAAACTGACACCGGCCATTATTGCACTTAAGCTCCTAAGTCGTTTGTGATAATTTTGCACTCGATTTCCACCAAGAGCGGCCATTATTGCACTTAAGCTCCTAAGCCGTTTGTGATGATTTTGCACTCGATTTCCACCGAGAGCGGCTGGAAATCACAATCTAAGGTGTTGATACAATGTGCTTAGGGATCATGATGCGTCCAGAGAAACAAAGCCGATAACAAAGGCATTGACAGTGCTGATTAGTAGTCAACAGCTGACATCATGCAGTAACGGCATCACATTGCTAGTCGTGCGCCCAAGCCATGAGTAACAGAAAGACAAACCCAAGACCATCCATCTGATACCACTTAATACCAGCTTCAGTTCCCATACATGTACCCGCTTTGCTAACACAAGCTGCAAGCAAGGGTGGAACCATATAACTGTCGTTCCAAAAGTACAAACTCACAAAAATTGTTCATCAACATTCGAAGCATCCATCTCAAAAACTGGAGTAAATTCACATGATCACCCTCTAACCCAAAGTAGAGGTTGCTAAGTGGATACAAGCAGTGAAATAACAGGAATTGCTCAAAAACAGCTCCCATGCAGATCAAACGTCCTGATCGTTGCTCAAATACGAGAAACGATTGAGGAACATCTGCATGAAACAGCGAGGTCTCACAAGGCCAACAGTATCAGTCACAACTGCTCCTTCATGCCTTGCTGACAGGTTACTCTCAAATATGGGGGCATTTCCATATCAAATGTCACATTGTGCAAATATTCGAAGACAGATACACCCGGGTATGATCAATGAACAACAAGTACGGATTCATACTCGAAACGACGGTGGAGGGTGAGAAAAGGACTGACCTTCTCTCACAGAAAGTCAGTTATCAAATATTGATGTTTCAGAAGCTCACCACAATATATATTGTAAAAGCCAGTTTTGCGGCCCTCTTGCAGACAGTCTCTCATCACAAAAGCTTCTTTGAAGTTACGGCCCTGCGTCTCACTTCTGTACGACTTTTCCAAATTCATTTCCCTCTAAAGGCCAGAAAACTGGTGCCGTGGCCTTTACCTCAAAGGGTATCCTGTCCTTCCAACCGGCGTCCATCTTGCCGAATCCCTGCGTTCATGCTTGCTTGAAGTTCATCCCTGCGGTGATTCGCCTTTTCAAAGAGAAAATTCTCCTCAGTGAGACTTCCTCATCAGATGCTCTTTTACCGCCCTTCGGCTACCCAACTCTACTGGACACAACACGGACGAACTCGGCGGTACGACATCGTACTCTCGGCAAACGTAAGAACGCAGTCTCGCTACACCAGCGATAGGGACACGGTGTAGAAATACTGCCCAGTATGAGGCGTTGAAGAGTTTTAAGATATTTGGTCGACTTGTAGGGCTGAGGTCAGCCTGAGGATGAAGCAGCAGTCTAGCTTCTAGGCGTGAGGGGAATCCCACCGACCTAAACAGAACGTACCGTCCGACCCGCCAGGCCGTTGACGGGGCTCGCTGATTGGGCGTTTCCTGCGGAAGCCCTCGGCGGTACTTGTACTGGCCGACTCTTGTGAAAACCACCAACGGAGAAGGCTGAGACCCCTCGAGTCAGGAATGAAAGCAAAGCGAACTGCATGTGACTTTAGAAGTTCAACACAGAGAATGTCGGATGAAACCTTCCAAGTTTCATGAGTGGTCTAGCTATGAGAAGGTAGAAGTGCCGTACAGCTTATGGTTGTCGAAATCGATCTGATTCGGTGTAGAAACGGGAGCCAGACGAGCTGATTCAACTCGAAGATCTGAGATATCGATGGGCCGAGCTTACGGTTGTTTGTGGCTGTGCTTGGCAAGGGACCTACTGGCCAACGGTACATGCCGATACGCCGTGACCCGTGGTGCCCCCTTGCACAAGTGCTCTTGGACGAGGTTGTGATGCCTCAGGCCGACAATATCAGCACAGATCATCAAGCCGGCCTTGAACTGCCGGCTAATCGTGAGTTTCTCTGCGCGAGTTCTTGTCGAGGACTAAACGGACCCGATTCGGAATTTATTCCCGCATGAGTCGTTGGCTGTGGTGACTGTGTCTTGGCCTTTCATGCAATTACATACAAGTTAGTGCTGTCGTTTTAAGAATGTAGCTGCATAAGTTAGAATTGTATGGGTGACACGTATGCAAGGGGTTGGCCGAGAGATTCCCTCAGGGGTGGTCATGATGACCAGCTCTTTGCTATCAGATCTCACCCGGATGCAACGTGGGGGCAGGTTCCAAGTGGGGTAACAAGAGAAACGGCCTGAGGAAGGCAAAGCCAGGCTTGTCACCGGGAAAACAGTTGCGGAATGCGTCACGATTGCAAACATGCTCTAGCTTCAAAGATACGCCAGGAGAAGACTATGCCCTGTCTCAGAAATGCTGTGCAGTGCTTCCTTTCCTCTGGGAGGGGCTTCCCACAAGGGAGGAGTTCATAATGCCAGGAGGACCTGCTGTTGCAGAAGGGCTTGCACCTCCCTGCTCCCAATGCTCCCTGGTCTCCAATGGCTGTGGACCTACAGGGCAAATACGCCCTGATCCCTTGGGCCAGCCGCCATCAAGTCGTGGTTGGCGAGTGTTTCCTGATGCCGAAGGGGGGACCTGCTGCTGTACTTCCCAACTCGGATGTGCAAGGTCAGCACAAACCAATTCCCGCCAGTTTCCTGATGGAGTCATCCCGTCAATTTCCTGATGGAGTGAGACGGATTGACAAGCTACACCTCACCCCACCCCACCCCAACCCCCCAGCACCCCCCAAACACTCAAATAGAGAGCCTCGCAGGCACATGCACGCGTGCATGCTCTCTACCCCCCCTTCCCCCCCCCCTCCCCCCCCCCCTCTTACTCTCTATCCTCTCTCCTCCTCTCCGGATACTCCCAGTCCCAGTCCCCTCCCCCCTCCCTCTCCCTCTTTTCATCTGATTGAATTAAATGCAAAGTGTGCAACATCCTGTTCATGGTTTTGCCAAAGATCACCTTCTCCTCTGTAATTGTTGTTTCCATCAAAGGCAGCGGTGATCAGGCTTAGCGATTTATTGTGTAAACTGCATACCATTCTTTCTTGCTACTGGTGCTACTTTTAAACCCACTCTGGACTGGTTGTGCAGGCCCACATTCCATCTTTTGTTTCAAGGGCATGTAATGCCGTCTGGGCCATAAAGATGGGGTTGACATGATAGCGAAGAAGCACAAGAGCCTTTTTCTAGGATTGCTTTGCTGTATTTCCGAATGCTTTGATGTATTTCCGATTAACTTCTTAGAGGGGAGGAGTGGGAAGGAAGAGGCGCTTCCTCTTTCTGCTAAGTGATGTCCTGTCCATTCAAGGAATGTTAAGCTAAGGATGATAATGCCTTCGCAAGAAGTGCCTTCAGGGTAGCAAGGAGAGCCATGAGATGACTGGAGGGACTGACAGGACGTGTTTGGTTCCGCAGCACCGCGAGTCCAAGCCAGCCCATGAGGTTAAGCATCAGAGCAATCACTTATAATATGGGGGCCCGCGTCCCAACCGCTCTGCCACGGGAGCTCTTGGATCTGCACCGGTCCGCAGGGGACCCTTCCGTTGCTGACTCGTGCGTTCGCGTGGAGCCAGGCTCCCCCACGCCTGAGTCCCGGAAACCGCAAGGCTTGTCCCCGGCCAGCTCAAGCACTACCTTAGATTCCACCATGACCTCCTCCAGCAGTGACGCCGGGGTTGAGCAGGCGGGCGCCGGGGGTCCCCAAGGAGGATCTTGTGGCGGGAGCGGTCCCGCAGGGACCAAAGTGTGCCAAGGGAGGGAGCCCCGGCCCCCTTTGTGCAAACGGGTGGGCGGAGTGCACCCCTACAGTGTGAGGCTATGCGAAGGGGCTGAGGAAGACATTTATGGAAACAATGCCAGCTTTGGTAAGGTTGTGGGTGCGGGTGTGGACTCGACCAGTGGGCCTGGTCAGTACCCAGGGGAGCGCCGTGGTGGCCATGAAGGGCTCCCCCTGGGGGAACTGCCAAAGAGCGGGTGCTTTACACGCGGTGTGGAGGCAGGCACTCAGGGCACCCATGAGGGGATCCCGCCAGGGGTACTGCCTGGTAGTCATTGCTCTGAGGACCCCTCAGAGGGTCTGCAAGCTGGTGGCGGCTTTGGGAGCCCTTTGGAGGGACCAGGGAGCCCCTTCCGCAACTTGGGGTCCAGGGAGGGAGGAGCAAGTGTGTCTAGTGAGGGGGGCACTAGGACAGGACCCGGACACGCCTGCAGGGGCCCAGACCCCGGTGGGGACCCATCAGGTGCTTGCGGGACCGGCGCCCACTTGGAGGGGCTCCCCAGCAGTGGTGATCCGGGAGACCCTCAGGAGCCTCAGCCACGTGAGTGCTATCAGGGATCTCCCAGGGAGCGATTGGGAAGCCTTTGCGGGACCGAGAATAATTCGGAGGAACCTGCAGAAGTCTGTCATGCTGGCATGCCGCATCAATGCCCGTGCAAAAGCCGACCGATATCTCTTGAGCATCGGCAGGAAGATGGAACAGTGGATGCGCCGCCGCAGGGCCTATGTTTGGCCTCTCGGCTCGTAAGCTGTCAACAATCAAAGGGGCTGCCAAAGGACGCCCTCAGAGCACATGCAGAGGGAGGGGAGACCCCACGACTTAAGGCCGTGCACGCAGTCCCGCAGGGGGGCTCAGCTCAACGGTGCCTGGGAGACGACCCGCAGTGTGGACCTCCAGTCCCTGGCATTGTTGCCAGATGTGGTCCCGGGGCTGAAGGTTGCAGTACACCTGCTGCGGCTCGCGGGTCCCTGGGTACCGCGGAGCGAGCGCAGGTGCCGATCTTTGTCCATGCTGGTGGGGGAGCAGTGCTTTGGTCTGATCGACAAGATCCGTGGCAGTCGGCCGGTGTTTGCGGTCCGGACTGGGAACAAAAGGCTGACGGATCGTTTTGTCATGGAAAAAAGGACTCTGGGATCCAACGCACGGTCGCTACATTGGAGGAGGACAGTGAGCCCGCCCAAGGGCAGGGCAGCACCCGGAGGAGCCCTTGCGGAACTGATTGCCAGACCGCCTGCGGTACGGAGAATGGGGCAAGTCGCGGTAGTGAACATCGAGTCTGTGGAACCCAGAGCAGTACGACCTGCGGTACAGAAAATGGGGCGCGTCGCGGCATGGGGAATGGAGCCACTGAGAGCCCTGCGACTAGCAACAGGCCGGCAGGCCTGCCTGATGTGTACGTGATCGGTGTGCAAGAGGCCCGCAACTTGCGGGAGTGGGTTGTACTGCTGAAGAAGGAGCTTGCCCCGCAGTACATAAAGGTGGCGTCCGAAAGCCTGCTGGGCATGCACATCTGCGTGTTCGTGCGTTCGGGGCTGCGGCACCTGGTCACCAACGTCCACACCAGCAACATCGCTGTCGGGATTGGAAACGTGATCGGGAACAAGGCATGCGCGCTCCTCCCCGCCCCCTGGCCCCTTGTATGTGTGCGTGTGTTGTGTGTGTGTATGTGTGTGTGTGTGTGTGTGTGTGTGTGTGTGTGTGTGTGTGTCTGTGTGTGTGTGCGCGCGCGCGCACACGTGTGTGGGTAATTACGCACGGGTTTGGCCGGTTGGGCGTTTATATGCACCGTGTGTGCAAGCGCATGTGCGGGGTTGTGCAGATTGGGTGGCTGCATGTGCAAACTTGTGTGGGGTAGGGAGATGATTCTGTGAATGGTCATGCACGTGTGGTTTTGAGTTTTTTGAGGGCGGGGCGCAGGGTGCTGTAGCGGTAGCAGTGAAGCTGGGGGGTTCTTGTCGGCTGCTTTTTGTAGCCTGCCATCTGGCAGCCCATACCCAGGCCGTGCTGCAGCGTAATGCCGATTACGCTCGCATCCGCGCCGGCCTTTTCTCCAGCCGGACCCCAGGTGCCGCACCTCCCCCCGCCCCGAGAAACCTGCCTGTGCGGGGGGGACTGTGGTGGGTGGTGATGGTGGGTGCTGGGTTGTGGTGGTAATTGTGGAGCTGTGCTGGGTGGTAATGGTGGGTGCTGGGTTGTGGTGGTGGTGGTGGGTGCTGGATTGTGTGCATGTGCCTTAGTCATTTGGGCGGCGTGTGTTTGTGGGCTGGGGCCTTTCATTGGGTCCTGGGTAGTGCTCGTGTGCCTATGTCTTCATTTTTGGGGACGTGGTGCGTTTGCATGCCTGTACCCTAATTGCTTGGGGCCGGGGGTGTGTTTGCGTGCCTGTACCTTTGTCGTGAGATGGGAGGCTGGGGCGTCTTTATGTGCCTGTGCCTTGGCCGGGGGCTGGGAGGAACGGGGCGTGTTTGTGTGCCTAT
>KV908564.1:242084-249584 GCA_002005505.1 Botryococcus braunii
TCCCCGGCCGGAGAGCCTGTACTGCGCCAGCTGCAGTACGACAGCGTGCCCCAGATGCGGTGCTCGGACCACCGGCCCGTCTTTGCCGAGTTCGAGCTGGCCTTCACGCCTGGGGAGAGCCTCAAGAAGCAAGGCAAGCTGCGGCGCCGCATCCTCGGCCCGCTCCACCGCCTCCGCGCTGCTTTCTGCGCTGTGCAATGATCCTCCCGACGGAGTCATTGGAAACACGTGCAGAACATTGCGTGCTGCCTTCTGCGCTGTGCAATCATCCTCACAAAGGAGTCACGTGATCCAGTCCAGAACGTTTGCGCGCTGTGCAAGTATTGGTCATCGTGACGCTGTCATGTGACTCATGTGACTCATGTCCCCCTGCCAGCACGCAGCGTTCTGCTTATACCAGTTTCTTCTTTTTGTGTGGTTGCATGTGCCAGCATAGCCTGTGTGTGTGTGTGTGCGTGCGTGCGTGCGTACGTGCGTGCGTGCGTGAGTGCATGCGTGCGTGCGTGCGTGCGTGCGTGCGTGCGTGTGTGTGTGTGTGTGTGTGTGTGTGTGTGTGTGTGTGCGCGCGCGTGTTTCTTGTTTCTGCGTGACTATGCACCACAGTTGTGGTCCCTGTTGGGGTTTTGTTTTTCAGGGCGCACTTCAGGAGTGCTCCCGACCTTTACAGCAGGAGCTAAGCCTGAGCAATGCCCATTGTTGGAAATAGAACACCTCCCCAAGTGCTGGAAGGGAGGCGAAGTAGGGAGGAAGCATGTCGAAGCAGATATTGAGGTGCTGAGAATCAGACGAAGGGGGGCCTCCTGTATGGGCATAAGGGCGCGAAAGAGAGCCCAATGTTTTGAAGTGGATGTGAAAAGGATGAGCCAAGGCTCGAGGAGGTTGCTGAAGTTCTGCTGAGGACTTGCAAAACGGCCTGTTTGCGTCAAGTCAGGGCTGCTAGGGATGAGGCATAGGTAGAAAGAGGCACATGCTTGATACGTAGAAGGAGCATGTGTTGGATGATATAGGTTTCAGTCATGGGTACGAAGGGGGCATCAGGGGTTTCTTGAGTTGTATTCTCAGTGTTGTGGGGTTGAGCTGCTTCAACCTCCCCCAGCGTGCACAGGCACTAGCAAGAGACGGGTCCCATTGAAGTGGGGGGGTGCAGAAAGAGATTAATTGCGGAAGTGTGTGTAGTGAGGGCGGCGTCCTACAGGGAGGCAGCCTGGGTAGGGTATAGGGAGAAAGGCAGGAATGTGCGCAGGCGGTAATTACACTTCATAACCTGTATAAGTTATGGATGGGCCATGTAGCGGTCATATCGTGATGTGGGGATATGAGCTTCTGCTCTCAAGTTAACTGAGTTTTGTCGACCGGTCTGCCTCGCGCGAGGCTCTATCTCACGGCGGCAGGCTGTACTGTGTCGACCTCCAGTCACGTGCACGTTGTTTCTGACGGGGATATCTCTTGTACCAGTTTCCTATATTATATGCTGTGAGTGGAGGTCGAGAGGGGATAATTTTGACGCCCTTTCTGCTTACGCCAACCCTTGCTCTCGACTTTCATGTCATATTAGGCGCGAATGATTTTGTGGTTTCTGACAGGGGAATCAGGCGTGAAAGATTTGGACCTTTCAAGGGAGTTCCTTGTTTTCCACGTTCCTTGTTTTCCACCTTGTGACCAGCCCACTTGAGAGCTACCTCCTGACTCTTCCACGTGATGTACAACCTTACTTGGCTGCACATTAATCGGCTACACAGAAACACAATATTGAATGAACAAGTCAATGAATGCTGCACATAAACCGTCATGATGACCTGATGTGCCTCTGCCAGCCTATTTACAGGACATTCGTGTTCGTGTTATTGCCGTGCTCTGGATATTTAGTGGCCGGGCCTGGATGTAAGCTTTTTCCCTTCACACCTGTCCGCATGAATGTCCGTCAAGAGATCTGGAAACAGAAGGTGCGCGTCAGAATCTGCTTCATTTGAAGTCCTGCTGACATTGTTGTCGTTTGCAGCACATCATCATCATCATCATCATCATCATCCTCATCATCATCTTTTTCATCATTTTCCTGTTGTGCATTGGTGGCTTGTCAGATGCAGTTCCTTCAAACAGCAGATTGGATTTTCTCTTCCACTCCCTGTTCAAACCCGGTCACATGCCGCTTCCGTCCCCGTTTGTTTCCCAAACCCGTCCACGTGTTTTCTCTCATCACAAACTGCCCTGATTCATGAAAACTCTTCATTGTTGGGGTTTGCGAGGTAAATTGGGAAAGGCATCTTTGTGCAAGCCTGTGGAGGTACTCAAATTGTTGTCGGGCATCGCGCAGTCAATTCACATTGGCGAGACGCGCAACGGTGCCAGGTCCCCAATGACTCCTCACCCTTTCTTCAGCTGGTAAACAATGTGACGAGTGGTCAACTTTATATTTGTGGAAAATTGGAAAGAACCGAAGTCCCATATCCTTACCCAACTTTTCGAGTTTTTCTGTTAGTGAACTAAATTAAGAGTGGACAATCAAGAGCCTTCGGGCCACAAATCAGATTGAAGTGATGAGAAGGCACCGAGTCCCCGAAATCGAACAGATGGACTGTGGGACCCGCAAAAATCTCCGCAAATCAACATTAACGATATTAATTTAACAGCCTTAACTGACTCATAACTAGAATCACCATATGCAGCCGGCTACGGGCCGGTCCGCACTGCGGGCCGGACCAACCGCTAAAAACTAGAATTTTGGGCCCGGTAGCGCCCAGCATATGTGACTGTATTCGGCACGGTATTGCAAGGATTGTTGCAATCCAGTCCGAACGAAAGAGGACGCTGTTCGTCACGTGAAGGCGGGAATCAGGCCTCGGTTTACGTGTCCGGACTCCTGAGTATTGCAACGGGACTTCGCGGCCAATAGGAAGTAGGGACACGGTTTGATTTCTTGGGATCTGTCGCGATGGTTGACACTAGTACAACCTTATCCTGTGACGCTTGAGAATCAAAATCCCTCTACAGCAGCTTCGCATTGTAAAATTGGAGCCCAGTTCGAAGCATTCCTGCAGCACGGGTCATTCAGGCCATTTTCTGTTTGTGATCTCGGTACTCACCTACCGTCTCTTTCAAGGTTTTATAACTCACAACGCCCCAATCCCACTGCCTTGAGTCGTTAAGCACATTTTAGATTCCATGGCAAATACTCCGAAGGGCATGGAAGCATTGAGAATCGCATTAGGGCTGCGAATTAGTTCGGCGTCCGTGTAGAGAAGGCGGCCTGCAAAAACAATTTGTGCTGGTATCTCTGTAGCAACCATTGATGCTGACAGTGGGATTCCGTCGAACCCTCATTCATTCGATTGAAATCCCATGTTAAGAGAGACATCACGTCGGGCTTTTGAAGCAGAACAAGCAATACAATGGTCTGGGATAACGACACTAATGTCTAAGGGAACCACTGGGAAAGCACAGGAGCCTGTCCTTCGTTTAAATCTTGTTTTATCCAGTTTGGTGGAAGGTATACGGGACGGCTTTGGTGATTTCGATGAATGGGCCGAGCGGGCTTGGTTATCGAGAGAACAGATGCTCATCTGCCAAAGCCGCTGCCAATAGAAAGCTGGCCATGCCAATACTAATCTTTAGAGTGTTAAAGCTTTGGCCGGCGTGCTAGTACAGAACTGGAAATCACAAGCGATCAGGCCGGGGACCCAACCTACGGAAAGCCGAGGACTTCCTGGTGGACCT
Organism: Botryococcus braunii; assembly: GCA_002005505.1. Classification (NCBI taxonomy): domain Eukaryota; kingdom Viridiplantae; phylum Chlorophyta; class Trebouxiophyceae; genus Botryococcus; species Botryococcus braunii. Next base: position 245,799 of record KV908564.1, read on the forward strand.
CGAAATAGACCACTCCAGATGGTGGTGTTAACGTTTGCATTTATAAACCAGCGTCATTTCAAACGGTAGAGGAGATCGTCTCTATTTCAATCATCTGAAAGCTGCAAATGTGATTGTCACACAGGTACCATGAAGCTGTTTCTTGCTCTGCTGGCTGTGACAATGGTTGGATATGTAGCAAGCGAGTGCACAACTAAAGCCGCTGTTAATGGTGCGTACGCCGTAGCCTACAAACTATGTACTTCCTGTCCTTCCTGCTCACTCATGTTCTTGTTCGCCGCATGCATTGTCTCACCCATCATGACCTCCACATATTCGCCCGTGCCCCCCCTCTCTCTCTGTGTGTGTGTGTGTGTGTGTGTGTGTGTGTGTGTGTGTGTGTGTGTGTGTGTGTGTGTGTGTGTGTGTGTGTGTGTGTGTGTGTGTGTGTGAGGGGGAGACACACACACACACACACACACACACACACACACACAGAGAGAGAGGGGGGGGGGAGAGAGAGAGAGAGAGAGAGAGAGAGAGAGAGAGAGAGAGAGAGAGAGAGAGAGAGAGAGAGAGAGAGAGAGAGAGAGAGAGAGAGAGAGAGAGAGAGAGAGAGAGAATGTGGCCATGCATATGTCTGTGTGTGCGCCCTGGACGTGGGCCCAGGGCTCGCCGGGGGGGGGGGTGGGGGCAGCAGTAGCTCTTCTTGGCTTTGAACTTGGGGCATTTGCCTCCCTTTTGCTAGCAGAGGGGTGTTCTTTCACGGTTTGAGGCCTACTGCTACCTAGCCCATACGCACCACCACCTCTGAGGAGGACTTTGTCACTCTTCAAGCAAACGCTTGGAAGGATCTCCTATTGCTCATGCAGAGCAATGCACCATGCCCCAACTGCAAAGAAGCCTCGCTACTCTGCACCCTGCTTGAGATCTGGAGGTTCAAGCTTTGGGTTCGAGGGTTTGGGTTCTGGGGTTTAGGGTTTAGGGTAGTCTCCCCTGTAGATGAAGTACAGCAGAGGGTGCCTGTGGAGCCATTGTGCTTCTAAACACGCCTCTTACCTATCATGCCGCTTAAGTAGGCTGGTAGGTTCTTTTGCTGATGGAATGTGTAGTGCCTGCCTGCATACAGTCTGATCCGTAATCCCCTCTGCCTAGTAAGATGGGACTGCAATTTTGGGCAGGACCTTTCACAACGTACATGGGAACCTCCACAGTGGAAAGTGCGGTACGCCTGTACCTCAATTTACGCCCTCTCCTCTCTCTCTCTCTCTCTCCCTCTCTCTCTCTCTCTCTCTCTCTCTCTCTCTCTCTCTCTCTCTGTCTGTGTGTGTGTGTGTGTGTGTGTGTGTGTGTGTGTGCGTGCTTGCACATGTGAATGTGTGTGTGTGTGTGTGTGTGTGAGCGCACGCGCATGCGTCCGTCTCTGGTGTTCTCCCGTTCCCCCTATCCCTCCTCCCCCCCCCCACTTTCTTTCCCTTCCCCCCTCTCCCCCACCTCTCTCTCGCTCTCTCTCTCTCTCTCTCTCTCTCTCTCTCTCTCTCTCTCTCTCTCTCTCTCTCTCTCTCTCTCTCTCTCTCTCTCTCTCTCTCTCTCTCTCTCTCTCTCTCCCCCTCCCCCCTACCCCCCCCCCCCTGCTCTAACTTTCTTCCTCACTGCTCCCCAGAGGGGATCCCCACTTCTGAAGCCCTTCCACACTGTCCCTCCTGTACCGCTCCAAACTCTCCTCCCCCACAAGTATGTACCCCTGCTTTCCATCCCTCTCCTGCTCTCCTCCCCTTGTCTCCATCTTTGGCAAAGCAGGCACTACCATGTGCCTGCAGCTTCTGGCTCACAACTGGGAGGCTGTGGCAGGACGAGTGCGCAGCCAAGTGTACCGCCACCCCCCGGCTGTACACTGTTCAAATTCTGCAACAGCGACGATGCCTGCAAGAACTACTGGAGCCGCGGGGGTGCGCCCCTGCCTTTCCAAGTGTTGCCAAATCATGTATGCGTGTTGTTGTGGCGTATCGAGCTCCCCTTCCAAGACTACGTCTGCCCCAAGATTTGTACTTCACTTATCCCCTACCTCAGGCACCCCACGCCCCACACGCGTACACACATACATACGCACGCGTGCGCGCGCGCGCACACACATACACACACACACACACACACACACACACCACACCAACATATTCCACAAACAAACTGACCTACACACATACACACATGCACCTTTGCACGTGCACACAGGAATTGGCACAGGATGAGGGGGTTGGGGCATGACGCAGGTCCGGACTCGCCCAAGAACAGCTGCCTTCTGGGCTCCGGAGACTTCTCGGCCCGCGAGCCCAATGACTGGTCCATCGGCGGCTTCACCGTCGGTACCCTCATCTCTCCTGCCTGCCCCCCCCCTCTCCCCCCCCCCCTCCTTCCCCCAGCTGCAGCCTTTCCTGCACCTCTTGCCCCCTCCCCGCACTGCCAGCCTTTTCCGCACCCTGCCTCCCCTCTCCCTCAATTGCCAAGCTTTTCTGCACCTCCTGCCCTTCCCCTCGCCCCCCGTCCTGCAAAGATTCTGGCGAGCAACCCCCAACCCCCAAACCCCAACCCCGCCGCCTGCCCGCCCACACCCGCCCCTCAAGTGCCAGCCGTTGCTGCACCTCTTGCAAAATGGCATGTGCCCTCCCCACTGACCGCTGCAACACACGCTCGCGGAAGCGCGCGCACACACACCCACACACACACACACACACACACACACACACACACACACACACACACACACACACACACACACACACACACACACACCCACACCACACACACACACGCACACGCACGCGCGCGCGCGCGACGCACATGCACACACACATGCAGGCCAGCACACACATAAGCACACGCTCACACACACAGACACACACACACACACACACACACACACACACCACCCACCACACGAGTTAACATTTTCTCTTTGGTTGCATGCACGAACACGTGCACGCGCATGCACACGCATACGCACCCACACACACACACACACACACACACACACCACACACACACACATACGCACACACTCACACCACACAGACACGCACACACCACACAAGTCAACATTTTACCGTTGGTCACATTCATTTTATCGCGTATGAGAAGAAGAAATGGGAAAAGGACAGAGATTGATTGGCAGTGCCTTCATGTGTATATGTATACGTGTGTGTGTGTGTGGGGGGGGGGGGTATGTGTGTAAAAGTGTGGAAATGTGTGTGGGTGGGGTGTGTTTGTGTGTATGTACTTGGGGGAGTGGGGTCTGGGTGTGTGTGTGTGTGTGTATGCGTGTGTGTTGTGTGTTGTGTGTGTGTGTGTGTGTGTGTGTGTGTGTGTGTGTATGTGTGTGTGTGTGTGTGTGTGTGCACTCTTTATAGCTAGGTGAGAGCAAGGGACAGACCCTTTCAGCCTGTGGAGAGAGCGCCCCTCTTGGGACAGGTAGGATATGGCGCTGTACTCAAAACACCCCCCCCCCCACCACACACACATACACACACACACACACACACACACACACACACACACACCACACACACACACACACACACACACACACACAGACACACACACACACACACACACAAACGCACGCATGCACGCACGCACACACACACACACACAAACACACACACACACACACACACACACACACACACACACACACACACACACACACACACACAACACACACACACACACACAGACAGCGCCAACCCCCCGGCCCCCGGAAGGAAAAGAGGGGCGTTGGACTGAGGGCGGATAGGGCCCAAATGCAGGCCA
>KV908564.1:254584-257437 GCA_002005505.1 Botryococcus braunii
AAATGTGTGTGGGTGGGGTGTGTTTGTGTGTATGTACTTGGGGGAGTGGGGTCTGGGTGTGTGTGTGTGTGTGTATGCGTGTGTGTTGTGTGTTGTGTGTGTGTGTGTGTGTGTGTGTGTGTGTGTGTGTGTATGTGTGTGTGTGTGTGTGTGTGTGCACTCTTTATAGCTAGGTGAGAGCAAGGGACAGACCCTTTCAGCCTGTGGAGAGAGCGCCCCTCTTGGGACAGGTAGGATATGGCGCTGTACTCAAAACACCCCCCCCCCCACCACACACACATACACACACACACACACACACACACACACACACACACACACACACACACACACACACACACACACACAGACACACACACACACACACACACAAACGCACGCATGCACGCACGCACACACACACACACACAAACACACACACACACACACACACACACACACACACACACACACACACACACACACACACACACACACACACACACACACAGACAGCGCCAACCCCCCCGGCCCCCGGAAGGAAAAGAGGGGCGTTGGACTGAGGGCGGATAGGGCCCAAATGCAGGCCAGTGCACGTAGGGTGCGACCAGGCACCCCCCAGTCCGCTGTGTCTCTGCTAGAGGCACGCCCCTACGACCTCCGCTGGGGGCCTTTCAGCACGTAGGGCGAGACCTGCGAGTGTTCTCAAGTGCTGGAGAGGAAGCTTCAGCATTGGATTGGAGCGGGTGCCATTGAATGTGGGTGATGCTGGCTCCCAGAAAAAAAAAAAAAAAAAAAAAAAAAAGCTTCAGTGTTTGAAGGCTCTTGAGGGGGCACATCTCCAGGCGCAGATGCAGAACATTCCCAATTTGAGGTCGTCCTGCTTATACAGGCAGGATATTTCGCCGGCATGTGCAGGACATGCCCAACGTGAAGTTCGTTTCTCGTGAGATCGTCGTGTGTGTGTGTGTGTGTGTGTGTGTGTGTGTGTGTGTGTGTGTGTGTGTGTGTGTGTGTGTGTGTGTGTGTGTGTGTGTGTGTGATGGTAGCGATTGTTTGGCGATCGGGTAAGGTTGTCTCCGCAGAGACTATTTTCTGTGGAGAAAGCAAAAAGGGTGTGGATGTAATCAGTTTTAGCTAGAAGGTCAGGCTAACAAGAACCCATGACACCGGGTGCGGAAACAAGAGAGGCGGGGAAAGCACTGAATTGAAGACTAAGAAGTCCGTCAGGAAGTCACTTAGAAGGTGCATTGGATCGCAAGGCAAACCTGGATGACGAAGCAGATTGTGGGAAGGCGTTAGCTTAAGCTTTTTGAACTAGAAATCCTGAGCCTACCGGCTTATTCGGGGTTTTACTGGTTTTTGGAATTTTGACGAATGTAGCGGACACAGCCGCTATCGCTGAGGCGCATGGGACCCATGTGGCCATTAATATTACTCTGCGTTTACTATACTGGGAGCAGAACTTTGGTGTGGACACAGCCCTGCTTGTGCGACTGGCATATATTTAAAGCTGTGAAGGATCCATGGATCACTCACGTAAGTAGCTTGTGCTCGCGTAAGTGACTTATGGTCGCAAAAGTAATGCACGGTCGCTTGTGGGCGCAAAAGCAATTCACACTCGCGTAATTCAGTCGTGCTCACCGCCCTCAATCCAGGGCCCGAGCCTGGACAAGACGGGGCTTCGAGCACCCTTCAGTCTCTCATGAGACGCCACCCCTCCTCAAGGGAAGCTTCATCTGCACAGATCACTCTCACAAAACGCCACCCCTATGGAAGCCTTCTCAAGGGAAGCTGCATCTGCATGTGGGCGCAGGCCTGCGCACATATGTGAACCTCCAAGTACATGGAGGTTCACTTTGTCTCCCAAAGCTCGTGCCCCCCCCCCCACCCCCGGCGATATCCCTACCCAACCCCCTCTTTTCTGCACTCCCTGCTCTGGAGAACCCCCCTTCCTCCCTACATAGTTCTGACTCATGCCCATTCTCAACTTTGTCTTGCTGCCTTCTTCAGCATCGCTGCCTCTCATGTTGCCATTGCATGCATGTGCATGCATGCGTGCGTGCGTGCGTGTGTGTGTGTGTGTGTGTGTGTGTGTGTGTGTGTGTGTGTGTGTGTGTGTGTGTGTGTGTGTGTGTGTGTTCCTTAATTCATTAAAGTATTGGCAATCTTGAGCCTATGCTCAACAATAGTAAATGCAATTTTTATGTACATTTACTTCGTCATATGTATAGTAGCTATATAGCAACTCATCTTTTTTTCTCTCTTCTTCTCTCTCTCGTCTCTCTCTCTTCTCTCTCTCTCTCCTTCTCTCTTCTTCTCTCTCTCTCTTTTCTCTCTCTCTCTCTCTTCTCTCTCCCTCTCTTCTCTCCAGGAGGCAGGAGGAGAGAGGAGCGAGAGAGAGGGGAGGGAGAGGGGAGGAGAGAGAGAGAGAGAGGGAGAAGAGAGAGAGAGAGGAGAGAGAGAGAGAGAGAGAAGAGAGTTATGAGAGAGCTCAATGAGGTAGGCAGAAGAGAGCGTAGGTGCTGCGCCTCCCCTCTGCCCTACCCTCTGCCTCCTTCTGGCTCTGTCCCCCATTCTGGGTCCACGTCGCCTACTGCTCCATCCAGTAGCCGTTCTCAACTCCTGAAGATTCCATACCTTGCTCAATTAACGTGGCTGGTTATGAATCCAACTGCTGCACAGGGGGATTTATGGGTTGGAGAAAGTATTTTCTTCTAAGAGTACTTGGCTTTCTTTGCAGTGCTGTGGAGGAGGCCGGCCAGTGGGCAAAACATTCGAAGGTCTGGACACTTTCCGGGCGCTTTTTTTCGGTCGTCTTCACAGCTGAGATGTCGTCTGGACCGCCAACATGAAAAGACCGCCAAATGGCTT
>KV908565.1:0-5000 GCA_002005505.1 Botryococcus braunii
GAGAGAGAGAGAGAGAGAAAGAGAGAGAGAGAAGAGAGAGAAGAGAGAGAGAGAGGAGAGAGGAGAGAGAGAGAAGAGAGAGAGAGAGAGAGAGAGCGAGCTAGCTAGTTAATCTCGACCACACGAAGGTAAGCACAATGAAAGCAGGCCTGGGTTGTGGTCCCATGAAGAGCGGTTTGCAGGAGCTGGCGGGCTTGGGAGGCACGTTTCCTTGACAGTCATTGACGCAACATGGTTGTAGGCCCGTGCCCAGCTGGACTGCCTGATTTTGCAGTTGGAAGAAGCGCAAAAGGGCCTATCCCCGGCCAGATCACCAAGCACGTGGCTGCAAGACCTCTCCGGGGAGTGGCAGCTGGTGTACGCATCCAATGGCACTGTGGTGACAAGGACGGCGGCGGCACAGCTCTTTGACAGGCTGTCGAGTCTGCCGGGGGTGGGACTGTACGACATTGTACAGCGCCTCATTTTGTCCGACGGTGCACCATTACCATTTGCTTTTGGCTGCTGTTGTGTGTGCCTGTGCGTGCCCGGGGGGGGGGGGGGTGGGGTTCTATATAAAGGGAGGGAAGGGGGAGAGAGGGAGGGATGGGGTGAGGGACATGGACGGAGGGAAGGGGCGGGGGGCGACGGAGCGAGGGAGGGGGGAGAGCAGGGAAATAGGGGATGAATGGAGGGGTGAAAGGGTTTGCCTTCAAAGGCAGGGGCCCAAGTTAAGAGGGGCTGTGGGAGGCTGCAGGAGTTTTGGAGGCTGACAACAGTGCTGAGTTTGGAGTTGGGCTCCTGGGAGTGTGGCGCATCAGCATCAGCGGTACTTGGACGCCCGACCAACAGGACCCGCAGTCTGTCCAGGTTACCTTCACCACCTCGGCGTTGCAACTCAGCGGCTTCTTTGGCTTCAGAGTGCCCGGAGCTGGCTTGCCCAAGGTATGCACAGTATAACTTCCTGCAGTCAGCGCGTCCTGTCAACTGAGTTGCATCCTTTACGGACTCCATACGCAGGCAAGCTTTGCCTCTCGGAACATCACATTGATAATCTCTGGGGGGGTGTTATATGATTTCGTGATCTGAGAGAATCAGAAAATCTGTCGAGGGTACATTACTCTGCAAGCTGCTGGTTTGGGCCTCAAGGAGATAAGCTGGGAAATAAAACAACCTGTATTGTTAGGTTCTATAGGTTACACTGGAGAGTCACATTGATGTTTTCATGATGGTGTGAGTCACATGCTTTCCACGGGCAGAAATGAAAGCCATGGGTTCGCATGTGTGGGCCTGGGGGTACGCGCGCATGCCTGTGTGTGTGTGTGTGTGGGGGGGGGGGCCTGCGGGTACGCGCGCATGCCTGTGTGTGTGTGTGTGTGTGTGTGTGTGTGTGTGTGTGTGTGGTGTGTGTGTGTGTGTGTGTGTGTGTGTGTGCCTGTGTGTGTGTGTGTGTGTGCACATTCATGTGTGGGTATGGGCCCATGCATGCCAGCTCATAAGGAAGTCATCCGGGATTGGCCTCACGTAAAAGTGCTTGTGCTAACATGTTCACCTCCTGGTCTGTTGTGCGGGCCCCCATTGGCCTTTTGGAGCGCCCCTTCCTGTAATTTTGCTTCAATCTCCCCAGTGTCAGTACGTCTGCAACCTGTCTATGAGCGTCCCCCTCTCCCCGGGGGTGTGGCAACAGGTCCCCTGAGCAGGGATTACCTAGCAAGGGAGTGCTTTGAACGCAATGGATGACCCCAAACAAGTGTTATTGCAGCTGTCCATCCCCGTTCCATCTGCATCGGCGCCTTGGAAGACGACATACTTGGACACAGACATGCGCGTTGGGCGAACACGGTCCGGTATCTTCCTCTTTTTCCGGAAAGGTCAGTAATGTCTTTTGCCCTTGCAAGGCCAGCCAAAAGAAAGGTTCCCTTGCAAGGATGAACTAAAGAAGTGCCTCGACAAAGCGTGTGAGATCTGCGCGGACTCACATCGCAGACCATGTTGAAGGTCGCAGGACCACCCACAGAAGTGTTGAGATTGACATGCACTTTTGTGAAACCATGGAAGACATGGTTGGTGCAGCCAACGGTCCCGACCTGGCACTGACTACAAGAGTCGTTTGGAAGGCGCTGTCGCAACGTGGAGGGACACCTAGCGCAGGCTAAATCACCATTAGTTTTATGTCGAGAAGCATTGAGACCGAGGCCTCAACCATGCGTAGCATGGAGGCCTAGCTTGACCATGGGTACCAGCATGGAGGCCTAGCTTGACCATGGGTACCAGCATGGAGGCCTAGCTTGACCATGGGTACCAGGCATTAACATGACATTCGAAGACAACCCTTACGACCTCACGAGTAATGCTCCGTTGCTGTGCCTCTAGAGTCACTCATGCCATCGGATATACATATGTTGCCTAATGAAGGACCACTCTGCAGCTAAGACCCAAATACCCTGATTCAAGAAAAGCTGCTCAGTACTCGGCAGTCGTGAGTGCTGATCAGTCGCAGCAGGTTAAATCAAGAAAAAACACTTATTTATCCCTCCTTGAGTGGGCTTCCAAGTGCGGAGGGGCATCCTAGTCGAGGGCAAGCGAAACTACTGGAGGACACCTGAAGCACGTCATAAGGTGATCAGCAGACGCTCTTATCAACAATCAACTGGATATCAAAGCTTCGGCATCTGTCTCATGACAACTGTGGCTCCCCACGTGGCACTCTTTGCCCACTCCTTCCAATGAAATCTTGACCGAGATGAAGCTGTAACAGTGAACCAAACTAGTAAGCAATATCGCATTCCCAATAGGCGAGACTTTATGCGGCCCCCTCAACTCAGTGGTACAGCGCACACAAAGAGAAACCCAGACTGCACCGCTCATAAGTGGTTGTTCACCAAGACTTGTATATTGATGTTCTACGTTAACGAACCGCTGAGAACACACACAAACACACACACACACACACACCCATACCTACGCACATGCACACACACACGCGCTCGCGCGTGCATCCCCCCCCCCCCCCCCACACACACACACACACATACAGACGTGCGCGCGTTCACAGAATCCGGCATGCACTAGCGCAGTCCCTCTCGCAGGTGCACTCTTCTGGAATGGGGGCCACCGCAAAATGTCGCTTTCTTTATCATTGCAACTGGAATTCCTGCTTCATTCCCTTCTGCCCCACCCTAGTATGCCTGGTTTGAACTGCACTGTTTGTGTGTTTGACGTTTCTAGAAACGTCAAACACACAAACAGTGCAGTTCAAACCAGGCAGACTAGGGTGGGGCAGAAGGGACTGAAGCAGGAATTCCAGTTGCAATGATAAAGAAAGCGATATTCTCTGATCTGGGCTGTGGGTTATAGGTTGGAGCTCAAATAATATCAAAATGTCAAGAATTCCAGGGAAATGATTCCATTCAAAGAAGTGCTCTTCTCTTAGATTAAAAGTGATGTTACCTTAATCCACAGACCAGGTTTCATACATGCTTGTATGCAGAAGCCAGGGTAGGTCGCTGAGGGTCCCGTGTTGGTGAAGTGCACCGGGACAGGAACCCAACGCGCCGTTGAACCTCCATAGAGCAACGCGGACCGTGCTGAGAGTCTCTTCCTTCTTGCACGCAACCAAAGACCGCTCAACGTCATCTGTAAAACTTGTTTTGTCGGCAAAAAAGACTTGAATTCCTTGCTGGACCTTCTTTTCCAATGTGATTTTTTCACAAGCGAATACTACAGCTTGGATCACCTGACAATCTGGAGAGACTAACCCTACTTTGTGACGATATTTGATTTGAAATGTCAGGCTGGCTTATGTTTGTTGCTACTCAAGGATTATTGACCAGTGTTGCTCTCGGAGCTTTGAAGAAGGAAGGCGTGATCAGGTTCGCTCTAGCAGGCAATCGATGTTTTGTCCTGCACTTCAAATCCTGGTTGACAGATTTTAGTTGTTACAATATATTCCAAGCCGTCCTGAAAACCAACTTGTAAGTGACAGCTGCTCAAGGCACTGTGGTTTGCGCAGCGTCGACTCCTCCAAGATTAAGAACCCTTCATTGCGGACAATCTTTGAGGGCTCAGTAAGTGATATGCTACTTGAATACAATAACAGTGTTTTGACATCATGTTACGTTTCGTTAAGTAAATTTAACTCAGGTTTTGTCTCAATATGCCTTGCAGATTGAATTGGGAGAAAACATTTCGCACAGGGCGCAGAAGCTGTACATATCTCTGACAGAGGTGCGTCAAATGTTCTTACATGGATTTTCTACTCTACAATGTTGAGAGTTGAAGGAGGGTTTCGTGAACAATGCTCTCATTTTGGGGGGTATGGGCTGCAGAAGTGATATGGGATGCTCTGCCTTCTGGATCAGCAGATAGAAGATTACCTGCCCCCCAGCTGCAACACTGACAGATGAGAAAGCTGCATGGCAGTCCAGTGTGTTCGGAAGCTTTCAGGATGCCTCAGTTGTCATGCTGTGGTGTCAACGAAGGGACTTGAGGGTGGTGCTACCCCATCCTTCAGGACAGAACAATTTTCGGTTGCCTGTGCAATGCACTGGAGGTGTGATCTTAGGGGCTGAGAGAAGAGGGGTTTCTCAGGCATAGCAATAGGTTCTGAGCTGTTATGTCGTGACGGTTCATGAATCTGATAGTTAGTGGGTAATGTGCATGTTTGAAGAACGATTTTTTAGAATAAAGTGGCGAAACGTGGCTTTGTTTTCAACTGAACTTTTTTCACACCCTTTAGTGCGCAAAAAGAGAGGCCATCTTCTTGCATTAAGGCATCTGAGTGCAGGAGGCTCATTCAGATAGCATCACAGGCAATAAGTTTGTGACTTGTTTCCCTGTAAATGCAATTTAAGGCTGAAACCAACTGTTGAGTTCTGTACGCCACCATGGCATTCAATCCTAGATGCCAAACGGAGGGCTCAGCCTTTCAATTAGACAATCTACACAAGGTGGCTGTTGTAACTCTGGGTGGTGCTACTTTCTGCCAAGCACCCATCGCATAAAGTTGCTGCCTTGGCGTA
>KV908565.1:7500-15000 GCA_002005505.1 Botryococcus braunii
CATCTGCATTGAGCAAGAGGCCTGCTTGAATGCTTCTGGGGCATCCACCTTAAAGCTTTGGGTTTCGATGGCTTTTACATCCAATCCCTTGGGTCAAACTGCCTGCTTGTGTGCAGCCATAATGGCTGAAGGGATTGGATGTATCCCCGTAGCTTCCACGCTTGTATCAGTTGGTTTGCCAGCCAACCAATTGTACACCAAGCAGTACTACACCTTAACAGTCTTACCCGGTGCATTTCACATAATCAATGCCTGGCTAAAGGAAAGAAAACCGCCAATAAATTCGACTGGTCCATGGAAAACACGCTGGCCAAGGGATCCAAGGTTTGGTACTTGCAAAATCGACATGTCAACTTTGAACATGTAAATGTACATAGGGATAACAACACCAGATGGTTCCCTGGAAAGTCTAGCGGAGTAAGTATCTGCCAGTTCAAACCATTGGTTCCAGTTGACGGTCACCTGTGGATCAGAGATTGCAAGCACAAATGTGCTTACGATGGGCATTCCGCTGAACTGTACATGGAGGCCTTACACGATGCAACCAAATGAACAGTAAGTCGTGCAAACAAGGGTGAATCTAGAAGTTTCGACTAGCCTCCAGTATTAGCTAAAATATTTGGCGGACATAAAGCCACGATGGATTCGTGCAGCTACTTGCAGCTGGGAGTTCATGTTATCATGAAGAGAATGTGAAACAATTCAGGCTGTATAGATATATCACGGATGGATCTTGCAAGTCACTTCCCAGGATGTGGGTGGTGCACACCACCGGTGGTGGCCATTCAACATGCTGCAAGAACACCAGTTGGACTGTCCCGCACCTTTCTGGCTAGTGCGGGACTTCATAACAAGACGCTTAAACTTGCCCACGACCACGAGGCCAATGCATATGCATTCTGTATAGACCTAACACTTCGGGCTCGTAGGCATTACGGTGTCTCCATTGGACTTCGTTACATTATATTATAGTATTAATTGAGTTCATTTGCCTATAAGCTATAGCTAGCGAGAGCACGGTACCAGATGGGAACGCTCGACAGAGGTCCCATGGGCAGTCTCTCTACCTTAATTGCATGTACATCTGATGTATATGTATATCTATACATGTATATCTGATCACCACTTAAAAAATGCAGGACAAGCTCCTAGCTAGACATAATTTACATAAGGGATCCAAATCCTCCTCAAGGACATACATGTAGATTCCACTTGTACAATTCGTCTGAGTCTCTGTATGGTCTTCAGCAACCACCACCGACGGCGCAAATGCTTTGATTATAATCAAGACGACTGTCGTCCTGTTGTTATGTACAGCATGCAGATGTTTACCACCACATTAACTTTTTGATTACATAAGAGAAAGTCAACTTTCCGTTCTGCATGGGTGCAGCTGATCTATGTTAACAACGTGGGGTTGGTGAAAGAATGCAGCAATTTCATCATGTTTTCTTAGTCAAGCAAGTCTCAGCGTGTTCTCCTCAACTAAGGCAACAAAGAAAGGTCAAATGCCCATGCGGACAAGTCCCCAGAACACCTGATTACTCGGAGACATAACTCACAACCAATAAACATCCTGGAATAACTGACGTAGGTCCAGGGAATGTTCATGCAGGATATTACAACATTTATTCGGCAGTAGAAACGCTCCCCTGCACATGCATAACACACAACATCCTTTCACTTAAGTCCTGTGCAAGCTAGGCAACCTCCAAATGCTTCACTCTTTATTCTAAATGCTTCACCGACAAAGCCGTCTAAAAAACTCGAGACCCGATTGTTCATAGGAGTTGACTTCGAAAGATTCAATCAAGGAATCCGGAATCAGGAATCCGGTGTGCCTGTATCCACGATTCCATACGTCACCAGAGCGTTACAGGAGCGGCTCTCAAATCTGATCGACAATTCCATGTGGAAAAGATATTCAACGCAGTGAAGCAGTGTTGCATCTCGGCTATTTTGCATACCTGAAAATAGCTGACAGCCTCGAATAATCTGTGCTGGACCACGGCCTTTCATCGGCGAATCTAGTATTGTGCGTTGCTGGTCCGAGGCATACTCAGTGGATTTGGAAATAATAAAGCTGCGTTGGTTTTCTATTTAAGCTCTTAAAATGGCTGTTCCAAGTTCTCTTTGCCCATCGTCAGGGGGAACGTCTGGACTATCGGGCCAATCACGGCTTTGCCCGTTAGCCCCTCCGTGTTTTTCTGGTAGAAATGTACCATCATATTGCAGCAGTTTTCACATATGTAATTCTCAAGGACGACATACATTAATATACGAAAAGCGGATTAGGTATTCCCTGGTGACCGAACTGAGGTTCCCTCCCCAGAATTTGTCTTAATTTCCGTCCGATTAATGCTATCTTGTACGGTCATGGGGCTTAGCAACAAAGCCTCAGTAGTGCTGCAAGTCTACGTGTTGCCGTTTCTGCAAAAATTTGCTGCTTGACGGAGTATACGGGAACGCCGTCAAGGTTCTGGTGTCTGTGCATCCAATGTTACCCTGGTGTCCTCAGGAACATGGACCTGGGCTGCAGCAAAGGAACAAGGTTACGGACCCTGGTTCGCTGTGAAGTGGCTGAGGTATGCTCTCGTTGTGCAAATGAGGTGGACTTTACAAACTGGTTGTTAGGAGTGAGTGGTCAATGTCGGAAGGTGCTCATGCTATTTATATGGGTGGTCAACTCCAGCTGTCGGCTGGAGTTCCCAAGGGCTTGAAATTTCCTGGGTGCCATTCACTGCAACTGTTAGCAGACATGGCAGGCTATGTGTGCAGAGGCAACCTGGCTCCTTTAGTCACGAGCCCAAAGGCTCTACAGGGATGAAGTATCAAAGAGACCATGAATGGCAAACACAACCTGAGATCCCCTGTTTGCGACTGCACTTCTGTTCTAATCAGTCCCTTCCAAATAACTCCTATGTGTGTGTGGGGGGGGGGGGGGGTGGGGGGTGTCAGGCCGTGAGTATCGAGGCTACAGCTGAAGTTTCTGAATCTGCCCCAGCTAAAGGGAAGGGAAAGGCTAAGTCCAAAGGGAAAGGAGCCGCAGCTGGGGCCTCTACAGTCAGCTCGGGCATCCGGTTGGAGAATGCAAGTTCCCACCCTTGTCTGGTTTGACCACATGGAATTGTTGTACTGGCATTCTTACCCGTGTAAGGCATGCACAAGAGCGCGCGCGTGCGTGCGCGCGTATGTGTGTGTGTGTGTGTGTGTGTGTGTGTGTGTGTGTGTGTGTGTGTGTGTGTGTGTGTGTGTGTGTGTGTGTGTGTGTGTGTGTGTGTGTGTGTGTGTGCTGGAGGAAGGGTGTGGGTGTCTTTTCACCCCCTTGAGGTTTTGATCCCTTTTGGAGAAATGCGGATGTGTGGCAGCTATACCTCAGTTCGTTCAGAGAGTTTGACAAA
This sequence comes from Botryococcus braunii, assembly GCA_002005505.1. NCBI lineage: Eukaryota > Viridiplantae > Chlorophyta > Trebouxiophyceae > Botryococcus > Botryococcus braunii. The sequence goes on from KV908565.1 coordinate 10,902, forward strand.
TTACGTGTTGGAATTTCGGATTGACAGGTGTGAGTGGTTGGGTATTGGAGGGCATCTGCTAGAGATTTCTTGCTGTACTTGTGGAATGTTTGCAGGGAGTTGATGGTTGAAGCTTTGGGGGCTGCAGATATCAATCACATTCAAGAATGCCCAGGTGCTCAAGGATGTCAGCTGGGAAGTCAAGAAAGGGGAGCGCGTTGGACTTGTGGGTGTGTCCCGCTCATTTCCTTCAAGAGACTTCAAGATGTGAAACCTATATGTTTCCATGATCAGTGTCTTCTTGATAGAGGCCCCGGCTTAATTTCAAAACTGCAGGGACAAGATGGATGCAGGGAAAAGTTGAGGTCGTGGGTCAGACCTGATTACGTTGTGTGTAATGATCATTGGCATCCTATAACCCTGCTTGCTGTTGATGTCCACTGCTGCAAGGCTTGGGCTCCAAAACTAGCTTATGGGCAGGGGTGTGAGGCGAATAGGGGTAGAGAATTAATGGGTATATCTGCTTCTTGTTAGGCTGATGGCAGACTATCTGTTTACCACATCTGAGGCTGTGGGGGCGTATTTCTGTGGCAGGCATCAATGGTGCTGGGAAAACAACACAGCTCCAGATAATCACAGGAGCGTTGCAGCCAGATGCAGGAGAGATTATCAAGGAGAAGGCTAACATGAAAATCTCCTACCTGACACAGGAGTTTGATGTTTTGCCGACCAGAACTGTGCGGGTGCGTACTTTTCCTTTGCCTCTGTGCGCCAGCAATGAAGCTGGTAGCTTAATGTTGCTTGAGAATCCTGGAAGGCATTAAGCATGGTAGCCACGGGGGTGGTTTTGTGATTCGGGGTTAAATTGGCATGATCTGTATAACAGGGACCATCAGATGCGGGTTTTGTAGAAGGACCGCCTCATGCGGTGTGCTTTGGCTGAGAGGTAGGGTCAGGAAAGGGAGACGGCTGGCCCACACAGCCATGACCGACTTGCTGGGATTGGCATGCGCGTGCCTTGGGAACACGTTTTGGCAGGCACAGCAAGGGTGTGCGCTCGCGCGCGCCCTCCCCCCTCTCTCTCTCTCTCTCTCTCTCTCTCTCTCTCTCTCTCTCTCTCTCTCTCTCTCTCTCTCTCTCTCTCTCTCTCTCTCTGTGTGTGTGTGTGTGTGTGTGTGTGTGTGTGTGTGTGTGTGTGTGTGTGTGTGTGTGTGTCTCCCCGCCCTCCGCCCACACGCACGCACACACACACACACACACACACACACACACACACACACACACACACACACACACACACACACACACACACACACACACACACACACACACACACACAGAGTGCGGGCGCACCCGCATAACTGCACAGAGGCAGAGAGCCAGTAGTCCCACTGCTAGGAGGGAGAAGAAAGTGGTGAAGAGAGACCATACAGGGCTGGCTATGTTGGGAGCGTGGTCTTCATGTCCAGAGGCGAAGTTGTTAATGAATTGCAAAGGATGTAACACTGGCGAACTTAATCTGAGGCATGCTGTGTCGCAGGAGGAATTTTTGTCGGCTTATGAGGAACAACTAGCTGTGCTGAGGAAAATCGAGGAGCTTCAGAAGGAGCTGGAGGGGGCTACGGGTGATATGGACCGCATGACAGTCCTGCTGGACGAGTTGGCCGAGTTGCAGAACAAGGCTGTGGACCTGGATGTGAAAACTCTGGATAAGCGCATTGATGTCATGATGCCAGAGCTGGGGTTCGGACCAGAGGATAACGACCGCCTGGTCGCATCTTACAGGTGTGTGCCTTGCCCCCTCTCCGGGGCCCTCGAGGCTACAAAGGAAACCGAAAAAGATAAAGGCAAGCAAATGGCAGCCAATGGCTTGGCCGTGTGTCAGATGAGGGGCACAGGAGGTTTTGGATGAAGTACATGATGGACCCTTGACATTTCGCACTGAGCATATGTTTTACCATCCTTCCCGAGCCCGCCACAGGTTTCCGATGGCGTCTATGAACCTTTGCACATGGTTCCTTGGATGACATCATGGGTCTAGTCCGATGCCTTTGCACATGCATGGGCATGGGCATCGGGCTAGACCCATGCCCATGGCAAGCTGCTTCATTTCACACGCTCAGTTGTTTTCATGATGTGTGGATTGTGGTGCTCCACGCTGTGGAGGTTGAGACCTGACTGGTGCAGACCCCAGAAATTGGTTAGTTTTGCAGGGTCCCCTGGTTTTTGGGGTGTGGGAACGCAATCTGCCTATATTGAAGAGCGCGCAGTCTCGGTGTCCTGACATGCAAAACGTAGCAACATTCATTTGTCATTCGTGTGGGAGGACATGCGCTTTGTACTCGTGGCAATGCATGCATTAGCACGTTTGGGCGGATGTGAGGCAACCGCAAAGGCCTGACTGGAAGTGCATCCATCGTCGAGTATGCTGCAGGGTTCTAAATGGAAAGTTGGGGTTTGCAGTGGCGGGTGGCAGATGAGGATGTGCTTGGGCAAGATCCTTCTGCAAGAGCCAGACCTCCTGTTGTTGGATGAGCCCACAAACCATCTGGATCTGGATGCGATCGAGTGGTTAGAAGGTTAGTCGTACATCAGCTTGTGTTTTTTTCATTGGGAAAAGAGTTGGTTCAAGCTCGGGAGTGATGTTCTGCTCCGAGACGGCCCATCGATGTGAGTTCGTGAGCGTACATGTGCATGCGCGGGAGAGAGAGAGAGAGAGAGAGAGAGAGAGAGAGAGAGAGAGAGAGAGAGAGAGAGAGAGAGAGAGAGAGAGAGAGAGAGAGAGAGAGAGAGAGAGAGAGAGAGGGGGGGGGGGGGAGGGAGGGAGGGAGGGGGAAAAGTTTGTGTGTGTGTGTGTGTGTGTGTGTGTGTGTGTGTGTGTGTGTGTGTGTGTGTGTGTGTGTGTGTGTGTGTGTGTGTGTGTGTGTGTGTGTGTGTGTGTGTGTGCTTTTGCAATGTTGGCTTCTTAGCGCACGCAGTTCGAGGCATCAGAAAGGGCTGTCTAGTTCTGTTCTGTTTGTGTGAAGGAATCCCATCCCCTGAGAGTCAGAGACTGGAATGGAGCCTACACTCATGCCGCTGAGTAAAGCTCAGCAGAAAAGGTTCACCATCATCTGCTGGTCATACTGAACCCAGTATTTTAGGTGCGAGGCGCCCGGGAGATGGTCAACCAACCGTCAGGAAGCACATGAAGATCATTTGTGTATCCGTAACGATTCTTTCTAAGCCAAGGATGGGACCTGAAGGGTGCTTTCCGGGTGCAGGTTACCTGAAGAAGCAGGAAGTGCCAATGGTGATCGTGTCGCATGATCGAGAGTTCCTGGACCAGCTCTGCACAAAGATTGTTGAGACAGAGGGCGGAGTTTCTGCCACTTATGCAGGCAACTATACTCAGTACGTTGCTGCCAAGGCAGAAAAGACAGCGCAGCAGTGGGCTGCCTATGAGAAGCAACAGAAGGAGATTGCACGTTTGGTGAGCTTCCTCTTGCAGGCTGGTGTTGCATTTCAGACTGCGTTACACCGCTCCAATCCTCGGGTGAATTAAGTTGCCATGAGGACGGGGAATTTTTAAGCTTCAAGTTTTACCTGGAAGAAAATGAGAGGGGTTGGGGTATGGGACTGAGCGGGCTCAAAATGGGGTTGTAGGCCAGGTGAAGTATGCTTGCGCGCTCGTTTGTGTGGCTTATGGGGGAGAGGGGGGGGGGGGGATTGTTTACAGCCGGCGAGGGAGGTTAGACGAGAGTAACTGGCAAGAATGGGGAGGATTGCCAGATGGGTGGGCAACGCTTGGTGGCATGCACAGGTGGTTGGAGGCAGGCAAAGATGGTTGGATGTGTGCGCTGTGGTAGTGAATGTAGAGGGGGCGAGGGGGGTCCTGTAGGAGGAGCTGATCCAGCGCTTGTCAGCTGGAGCCCAGGCTGGCCGTGCCGCTGCTGCAGAAAAGGAACTGGAGCGCATGAAGGCGGAAGGCTTGCTGCAGAGGCCTTTCGTTCCCAAGAAGCGCAAGTTCATCTTCCCGCATGTGGAGCGCATGGGCCAGCTGGTCCTCCGGATTGAGGGCCTCACCCACGGCTACCAAGACTGCCAGCTGTTTGATGATGTCGAGCTGGAAATCGAGAAG
>KV908565.1:20000-27500 GCA_002005505.1 Botryococcus braunii
GCACTTCGCCACTTTTCGAGCAAGTGCGTCAGTCCTTCTTGGGGGGTCGAGATATGAACCACCCTATCATGGGTTCATCGTTGCTTTTCGCGAAGCTGTGTCCGTGGTCCCGGAAGATGCGTCTTACAATTGTGTTTGTAAAGACAACCGTGCTAAACAGGTGAAAGATGTGTCTGCGATTGGTTGCGATCCAATTGGTAAGGAAGTAATGCTATATACTTTTACGTTCAGGATCAGCAATATGAGTGGTCAGCTTCATCGTGAAGGGCTGAAATTGTGGGCATTTGTCCGTCCATTACTCTTGCAAACTTGAGTAACTGCCACGGTAGACGATCTCCTCTAAAAACTCTCACGATTCTTAAAGGCCGTCGACACAATAACCCCATTGGACAGTTTGATAAAGCAATGCCGATTGTGTACCGACATGCACAGCTCAACCTGCAAGGACCTGTGAACACACAGCCAGTTTTACAATCTAAGTGAAAAGCTTGGAGAGGACAGCCCACATGTTCCTCAAGAAAAGTCAGATTGTGCTGCACGATATGTACAAAACTTTCGATGTGTTCTGTTCCCCCATCCCAGGAGGTGTCATAAGGTCTACATGCGTTTGTCCAGGGTGTTCATTTCCCAGGTGGAGTTCAGGTTGGAAATCTGCCGATCATGTGCCCTCAAGAGTCTGGAGTCCAGACTTTCGCGGCATCGTAGTTGCTTCCAAATATCTTGGCAACAGCCTAGTAAAAAAGTGGATAGGCCAGGTCGGGGGCTGACAAATGTCCCATATCAGGAGACTTCATCATGTCAACACCACATGTCTCGAACCAACCAAACCCCAATTTTGTGCAGCCGTGATAGTGATTCCCAGTTGAAGAGCTGCCGTTGCGCATGGCCAATCGAAAACATTAATTCAACGTTAAAAAACAACTTCTGGAGGATCGCATGGCACATTGCACAAGCACGCGCTTCAGAAAGCATCATACTGCAAATGACACATCTCAACGGATGTCTCTCCGGCCATTCACATAATGATCACCGTTCTTAAACCAAGACATCCTGTAGGGACCTCATTCGACACAAAACCCAGTCTGAACAGACAAGGCTCATGAATGTTCAGAACCAATTTTCATGTCCAAATTTGAACCCCATGCCCCAGTGCAAACAGCCGGTGGTAGCAATTCACAAAGGCAAACAAATGTACAACCCATGTCAACTTCAGATGGTGATGGTAACTGGCGCCAACTGCCATGACGAGGTTGATCAAGAGGACTTCATAATCTATCAAGAAGTACGTTTAAGATGCGTAGCCTCCACAGGTGGCCTGATTGAGGTCCTCCTGTGAAGCAGCAGGAGCTTGGGCACCCCTGGGGAGACGCCAGGGATACCCCTGGAGGATCGTGGCATCATCTCCAATACCGCAAACTACAATAGCAAATTGATCAGTTATGCTCAATCATCTTGTACCTGGATAGGATGAGACGCCTGAGTCATTTCAACCGCAGAAAGTCGGGGTTACGTCCGGACATGCCGTTGAATCCAGAAATCAAGCGAGTCGGCTTGCTTGTTTTTCACAGGTAATCAGCAGCAAGGTGGAACGTGCCACATGAAGGACCAGTGGCCCCCAACCCTGATTCCCGTCCTCCATCACCACCACGGCTGGGGAGATATATTAGACTGCCGTCGCCTTATCAGGCCACATCGGCTTCAGCAGTTAATTGAACCCCCCCCCCCCCCCCCGGGGGCCTATTCCCATACAGATATGATTACAAGACGCCCGACCACTGAACCTCTTAATGTCCCAACAGTAAGGGGTGTGGCTTGCTGCCCCTCCAGAAGCAGGTCGGCTGTTCCAGTTGTCGCCAATCAGCAGAAAGCTTGGGGAGGCCCTAAAAGAGGGTGGGAGCTTGATCAGGCAATCTCGTCTTCGTTAAGGAGCAGGTTGGGGATGCCCTTCTTCACAATGAAGCGGCGGCCCGTCTCGGGGCAAACCAGGGCTCCCTCCTTCACCACCACTTCCAGCAGGGCATGGTGGTAGGCTTTCTGGAACGCTTCATCTTCCAATGCCTCTAACGTTGCTTGTTCAGGCAAGCCCTCACTCTCGCCTGCCCCTGCCCGAAGCACATCTTAGCCCCCGATGGACACGCGTGAAGGATTGCCTCCAGGAAATTTCAGAATCAATACTGTCAAGCTTAAACAGAAACAAATGTGCATTGCCTACTCCAAGTGTGACAGTTGTAGGTGGGACACACGGCCTGCCTGGACTAAACGACAAAGCATTTGAGCAGGGTCCAAAACCCTGGCTGACACTCTGATGCAAATGGGGACATGTGCACATCCACACACGTACAATGTGCCGGTTTGAGGCATATCCAACATCGAGACTAAAACCGCTTTCTCAAAACAAATGCCTGGGCACTGCATAATACTTTTGTTTTGATGCTTGATGCGGCTATGGGAATCACTGCCAGTGGCGCAAGTGGTACATGCAATGTTTAAAACACACACACACACACACACACACACACACACACACACACACACACACACACACACACACACACACACACACACACACACACACACACACACACACACACACACAAACACACACACACACACACAACAACAACAACAACAACAACGACGATGCGATGCGATGCAAGTGATCACCGCAAGTATACTTACTAAATGCCTATGTAATGCCTAAATGATGCGCTTCAACATTTACTACACATCCCTAGTGAATGCATCCCTAGCCGCTAAACCCATGGAGCCAGTCATATCTTCCAGGCCCCCCAAAAAGTGCTCTCAGGCCGCCACGAATTCCCCAGCCTAGGACTAAGGCTGCCAGATACTGCATGACTCAACTTCCTGTCCCTACGCACAAGCACTGGACTCCGCCACCACCTTCTCAAGGATTACCTCACATGCATCTTCCATCCCCTGAACCTCAGCATAGAAAGTGCTCTCGGCAGGGGGCCCTCTAGCCAAACTAGTGCCCAGTCTCTGAAAAACAACTATGGTCTGACTGTAGTGTGTGGATTTTGAACACCCACATTTCCTCAACCGCCTCCTCCCGTCCACACACACGCCCCCCCCCCCCCTTGCAAGCGCACGCGGGCACGCACACGCGCGCGCACACACACACACACACACACACACACACACACACACACACACACACACACACACACACACACACACACACACACACACACACAATCATTGCAAATTGAAAGGTCCAAGCTTTGGATGCAGGTTCCTAAAATTGTCGTCAAACCCTCTGTAGCGCATCTACTAAGCAAAGCCTCTTAACAGGGATAGTTCTGCTATGCATGACCCCAGCAGTGTTGTATGTGTTTCACAAAATTATGGGAATCGGCATTTTTAATTCAGAACAAGTCGCTTTGGAATAAACAGGCATGGCTTCCAAAATTCGTCACAGAGGGCAAACCCACCCAGGGACTCAGCAGCCTCTTTCAACACCTGGTAGTTAACTCTGTCGAAAATTCTCTTCAGAAAGTCCGAGTCAAAGTCTGTTGTAACTGTTTCGACCTGTTAGACACTCGAGATCAATTGCCAAGCCAAGACACCTATGCAAACGTTCCCATCCAGGCAGGATAATGCTTTACAACAGGGGTGATCGAATGCCACTATCAAGGTATTCCTTTGATGAATCGCCTTTACATTGACTACATGAAGGCAAATAGCAGTGTAGCGAGGGGTCGGAAAGTGTTTCATTAGTAATGGTAGAGCTGCTTGTACCTTATCAGCAACAATCTTAAACGGGTACCCATTTTGCACTCCTTTGATCTTGCAAGTCAAGAAGTTATGGGTCAACAGCTTCATGGCAACGGCCTGAACATGTCACCTTAGGTCCACCACGATATACAGGAGCAGAAGATGCTTCGAGGCGCCATACAATTGCAAATTTTCAAGACAATGTCCGTAATGGAAAATTCTTTTATTCAGTCACCACCGCTCTGAGAGCGACTTTGACTACCGATCGTGAGTTGCAGTCTGCACGTCGGCTGGATGTCGTACGCTTACCTGGATACGGACAGGAGATGTACGGCAAGTACAACGCCCTAATCATGAAAGTCTGCCGCACAACAGCAGCGTTCCTTCAATGGCAGAAGGCATAATTTCTCTGCATGGAGTGTTTGTAGATGACGACGTGATAGGGCAGCACTATCGCAATACAGATCTGGAGGTCTCAAACGGATTGACCTGTTGCGAACATACTGAACATCATTGCGTTGGACGCATATCCACACTAGATTTGGGATCTCCATATTTCGAGTAATTCTGTTTAAGGACTAACATTTCACTTCAAAGCGGTGTTCGTGGATGAAAGCTTGCGGTCAAGGAGACTGCGTTCCTTTGGTAAGAGGCAGCCCATGTAGCTTTAAAAGACATAATTGAGGGGACTGGAAGTCTCTCAACCCACACAGTCGGAGCTTGTAAAGGTCCCAAGGCAATGCCTCTTGGGGTTGGATTTCTGTTGCGGGCCTTTCCAAAGCGCGCAAACAGAGCACTATGGGCAGGAAAGCGGATAATGTTCGGCAACAAAATCAGTGAAGATGGGGGCAACAAGTGCGCAAATCCTTTCTTGAAATCTTATTCAAGATGGTGGTCAGGGATGGGGTGCCATCTGCTTGTAACTAGGCATTTTCAAAACTCTGACCCTGGACAAGTCGGTGATGAGTCACGCTGAAACCACCCATTGTTTTCAGACTGATCCAAGAAGGGTATATGGGTCTGCATTCGTCCTCTTGCTATTTTTAAGAAACATCCCCCCCCCCGGTTCCTTCTCTCTCTCTCTCTCTCTCTCTCTCTCTCTCTCTCTCTCTCTCTCTCTCTCTCTCTCTCTCTCTCTCTCTCTCTCTCTCTCTCTCTCTCTCTCTCTCTCTCTCTCTCTCTCTCTCTCTCTCTCTCTCTCTCTCTCTCTCTCTCTCTCTCTCTCTCTCTCTCTCTCTCCCCCCCCCTCTTCCCCCTCTCCCCCCTCTCCCTCTCCCCCTCTCTCCCACCCTCCCTCCCTCACTCCCCCTGTGCGTGTGTGTGCGCGCGCGCGTATGTGTGTGTGTGTGTGTGTGTGTGTGTGTGTGTGTGTGTGTGTGTGTGTGTGTGTGTGTGTGTGTGTGTGTGTGTGTGTGTACACGCGCGAACTCCTCTCCCCCCCTCCCCGGGGCGGGTATTGTTCGACTAGTGCGCTCTCCCACGCGCTATTTCACACACACACACACACGCGCGCGCGCGCACACGTATGCACGCACGCACAGCAAACCACAGAGAGAGAGAGAGAGAGAGAGAGAGAGAGAGAGAGAGAGAGAGAGAGAGAGAGAGAGAGAGAGAGAGAGAGAGGGGGGGGGGGGGGCGCAGACTTTACGCACGGCACACAGGTAATCTAAGGACAGGTGTGCACTGAGGGGTACAGGAGCAGGAGGAAGTGGCTGCCTAATGTTCAAAACAAGCGCCTTTACAGTGAAGTCCTGGATGACCTGCTCCAGCTCCGTGTCACCACGACTGCTCTCCGGTCTGCCCGCCTTCTTAAATGTATGTAACTGAATTCTTTAAGTAAAAAGTAAGGTTAAAAGAACAGTTTAAAAGGTGAAATGTAAAAGGAGGTGATATTTTAAACCTCTACCATACATCATATGTTCACGATGATACGTCCGCCTCGAGCAGGCCCCTCCTGATCAACCATTCCCCTCTTTCTGCACCCCTCCTCTCTCTCTCCTCTCTCCCTCCTGCCCCCCGCCCCTTGTTTGTTTCTTTCACGGTCATACACCCACCCACAGCACCTCCTCCTCTTTCTTCAGACACATAAACACAATTGCATGCAACATGCCACTGTATCTTGAGGTGACCTTCACAAGGTTTGCACCAGCAAGATGGGTGCACAAAGCAGAGGAACCGACCAGGGCGCTTTCCCAAACGCTCATGCACCCCCAACTGGGCTGCTCCCACAGGCACAGGGGAGCATGCTTGGTTTACCCAGCACGGCATTTCCCATGCCCTGGCTTGAATCTCCGCAAAATTGCATGACCAAAGTGCAGCTTCACACTTGGGACCCCAGGATGAGCCATGTGTCCCCCCTCCGCTCTCCCCAGTGGGGGATCAGGATTTTCCCAGGGAACTTGCATATCAACCTGAAAGAAATAGGATGCAAGCTGTTGCAACAACGTGAAAGCTGAATTACAGCTTTCCAGTGCCTCCCACCCGCTCTCTTCCTTCCCCCGACATCCCGTTTTTTTGGAGTTTTTGAGGGGAAGGGGGGGGCGGGGGGAAAGCAAGCAAGAGCTCGTCCTGCGCCTGCCTCTATCGTCTGCCTCAGGCACTGCACTGCAGGATCCCGCGAGCCTTTACACTGGACTGCCCGTGCCCAAACGAGCCAGTCTGATTTATTTTAGCTTGCAGTGGAGGCACCACTGATGGAGGCCTTCCAGGACGCTGAGAAGGGGCCCGGAGGCTGCAGGTGCATAGATAAAGCGGGAGGGCTGGACGAGTACCTCCTGAACACGCCCGACCACAAGCTGGCGTCCGAACTGGGCGTCAAGCTGAAAGCGCGGATCAAGGAGGTGCTCGAGAGGAGGCGGGACAATGGAGAGGTCGAGCTGTACAATCTGAAGACCAGCCCCAAGCCGCCCCGCATCCGCCCCCGCCACTCCTCCTTGCAGCAGCCCACCGGGGGATCCGGATGATCCAGCCCCCCCCCCCCCCCAACCCCCCCACCCCCCCAGCAAGACCCTTCATTGTCTTGACACGGCGTGGAAGGGTAGGAGGTTGTAACGCGCCACCACCGGGAAGAGGTACCCGAAGCCGTGAGAGCCTCCTTGTATTTGACTAAGCCTTTCTGAGAGGCCTCGGGGTGTCTTCACTTATTGATGGGGGGACCCCAGTTGGGCGCCACAGGGCTCTCTGATCAGTATACCAGAAAAAGCCCGGGGCACTTGTTGGAAACTCAACTGTTGATTCATTAGTGAACACTGTTGTAGGTTTGACTGCAGGTTGGTGGTCGAGCGATTAATGGCATTGTCGGTCTACCCATCACCTGTCATAGCGACCCGGGTTTGCAGCCTAGTGCGTTCATCCCCCTTCCCCTTTTGTCTACGAAAGTTTCACGACCCTTGGGCCAAGTACCTTGTAATGGACCTGCCTCCCATCATGCGCCTTTGGGGAATCATCGGTGATGTTTCCTCTTCCTTGCTTCTGTAGTCCAGCTAGATGTTGGAGGCAATGGTCGGATAACTATTCCGTTATGTAAATTCTGTCGGCTGTCGCAACAGCATGCATAGCATGATACTTGGGAGCATGTAAGACGGAATGTTGGTGCAGAAAACGTTGAGAAAACGGGAAGGGGGGAAAAGGGGGGGGGGGCAGCCACAGACGTGGCTGCGGCCGAGCCACCGCACCCGGCGTAAGTCTGCACGAGCGCCTGGAATGCATCCGAGATGAAGGATCCCCTCTTGTTGACCAGCAGTTGAAAACCCGGTGTCTTCTAGA
>KV908565.1:32500-60000 GCA_002005505.1 Botryococcus braunii
TATGCCAGCAACCTTTAAGGCTACACAACGGTCATCCCCGACGAGGCCGGACCACGTTTTAGTTTCCAATGCACTTTTACCATGCATTCAATCAATGGAAGTGCAATCAGAGGTGAGGGGATCAGACCACTTCCCAATTATTACACACTTGTCTCTAGCTATGTCCGGTCCCTCTCATGTACAAGAAGATGGATTTTCTGAGAGAGTTATTCGGGCCATTGATTGGCAAAGGGCATTAAGAATTCCGTATGTTGAAAATTTAGAACGAGTTCACACAAGATTGAATGAATGCATTCACATATGTGAATGCATTCATTAGCCATGCATGGCTAATGAATGTAATTTGACACAAGCATTAGATGGTCTTTCAGAAGTGGTGGTGAACGCTGCTATTGAGGCAGGGATGCCATTACGTATTCGGCGTACGGGACAAGGTAGATTTCGAAAGCCTTTCTTTAATGAAGAATGTCAACGATTAAAAAGGGAATGGAGGAAAGCAGGTCGGCAATATGGGTATCAATTTCAAGAGGTGCGGTTACTGGAACGCAAGTATCACTCATATGTGCGTTCTCAAAAACGTGCATGGTTACTGACCCAGTTGCAAGAAAGGTTAAATATGTTTCGTGTAAACCCCCGTCGGTTTTGGCAGTTGTTCAGGGGGGCACCTGTAGGGCTACCAGTCCCATTATTGTCACATGGTGTGTGGGACACATTTATGAAGAATCTAATAGGAGTTGGACCATCGCGTAATATCGTAGACCATACCACATTATCACCGATAGCATACCCGCTGGTAAATGATAGAGGAGAAATCTCCAACCAGCCATTTACAATTGTGGAGGTAGAACAAGGCTTGATGAAATGGAAAAATGGGAGAAGTTATGGGTTCGAAGGATACCCTGCTGAGCTGCTTCAAAAAGATCAAAGGCCCTTAGAGCCAGACGGCACAATGAATCCACATGTTTTGGCACCTACGTTATTAGCTGTGTTGAATGGTATGTTCACCTCTGGTAGCATTCCTAGGGGGCACAACGTGTTAAAAGTAACTCCTGTTTTGAAGGATAGTGGAAAGAGTGTTTTAGATCCTACAAACTATCGTCCCATAGCTGTACCAGAACCGGCTATGCGTTTATATGCCACCCTTCTCAACGATAGACTTGTGGAACACCTTGAAAGTCTAAAGTACAGATGTGAAGCACAAGTCGGGTTTCGCCCGGGGTTCTCCACCTTGCACCAGCTCTTTGCACTCCAACATTTTATTGATAGGGCAACTCCAGAAAGTCCACTAATATTGTGTAAGTTAGACATTTCTAAAGCATATGATAGGGTCCCTCGAGAGCTTTTATGGGAGTCGTTGCGTCGTGTGGGGGTTAGTGGTAGAATCTTAGAGGCCATCAAATCACTCTATGAGGATGCGGACATTACACTATCGGTAGGGGGTACTTATGGGGAATTGAAGAAACCTCGAGCAGGCATCACACAGGGATCACCACTAAGTCCCACTTTATTCGGGGTGTTTTCAGATGGTCTGATACGATATATTGAGGCAAGGTGTCCAAACATGGGTCCAAAAACTCGAGATGGACGTCACGTACCCATTCTAGGGTACGCAGATGATTTCAAGTTACTGGCCACCACTTGGATGGCAATGCAATGCCTATTACAGGCTGTGGCAGAATGGTGTGCCTTGACCCTCATGGAAATACAAGATAGTAAGTGCCTCGCAATGGTGTTTCCTGAGGGTGCCATAGACCTTGCTAGTCAACCATGCACATATAAGGGGGCACCCTTAAAGGTGGTTACACAATGTCGCCACCTAGGGATCGTTATTTCTTCAGTGGCAGGTGTGGGTGAAACATTTGGTCATCTACGAGGGAAGATGTGGGGGGCGTGGTCCTCAATACAACAGCGATATGGGAACCTTGATTGTTCGGTCTCAATTGGGATCCTTATTCGGCTATATCTAACATGTGTTGTCCCCACCGCGTCGTACGCATGTGAAATTTGGGGTGTGCACACTTTCCCCAAGCCCTTGTGTGGGACTTCGGTGAAAAACTTGGAAAATGACTTTATCAGTATGCTGCGCATGATCATTGGGGTCCGGCGCACGGTGAGAACAGACGTCCTTCTTTGTGAGCTAGGCATCCGCCCACTACGACATCAATGGTTGAAGCGCATGGCAACGTTTTGGAATTCTCTTTGTGACCTCCCAGAGGATCACATGTATGCAAGTATTCTTAGGGACTCATGCTACTATGGAGTCACAACACATAGTTCAACTTGGGCAGGGTCGTTCATGCGTGCCTTGATAAAACTTGGGTACCCCTATCCCGTGGACTGTCATAGTCCTCATGAGGTGGACATGGATACTTTCAGGGCAATACTCACTAATGCCCAGCGGCTCTCGGATGAGGGATTGCACATCTCTCCTAGACTAGCACCTAAGGACCCCCAATTATGCACTTATCTTCGATGGTTTGCCAGAACAAGGCCGATTCAACGTGAAATACTGTTTTCTGTGCCGGTTAGTGTTAGGCGCGTTAGGCAATTTTTTAAGTTTCGTCTTGGAGTCCATGACTTACCTATAGATGTAGGAAGACGCACCCGTATCCCCCGTTCAGAACGTTTATGTGACATGTGTGGCATAGCGGTGGGGGATGAGCATCATTTTGTGTTTCATTGCCCTGCACTTGCTCAGGTTCGTGACCGCTATCCACATTTGTTCTTGTCCCACTCGTGGTCACTACGTAATTTCATCTGGCAGGAGGATCAGGTTGCGGTTATTAATTTTATATTTGATGCATTCCAGGCCCGTCAAGTGTGTCAGCGGCGGTGACTTGGCCATTTCCAGATATTAGTATGGTTATCTGTGTTATCTCATAATATTCTTTCAACTAGGTTTTCATATACCGTTGCTTTATTCGTTACCATCTCATCAGGCCCTTTGGGCTGGGTTGATGTAATTCTTTCTTTCTTTCTTCTTTAGATTTTATACTAATTCAGCACTCATGGCTGCAACGGTAAACAGTCAACGACGAAAGAATGGCTTACCAGTCTGATCGTCTCTTACATTAACTAGTGCAGTTTACTATGCAGTAGTGACGAAGAGAGTAGATGGATCAGACTGAGTGGGTCCGTGAATTGACAACATCATGTTTCAAGACACCATCAAATCTTTGCTCAGGCCTTCGTTCAGGCGCCTCTAGTCTTCTCAGATCACTCGCGTTGAATTGCGCTGTCCTGCACCTTTTCCTGAATTCCTATCTGAATCCAGGTCCAGAACCACAGAAATTGGCCCTTATCGTAATGTGCATCTACCTTCTTATTTCTGATGATGATAAATGCATGTCTCCTGACCACGATTGTCTGAAAGTCATTTCCTGACATATTTATGGATACCTTTATGCATAAATACTTGTGGTCAGAATGCCACTGGCTGACTGTCAAAGAATTCACCTTGAATTAACACATAGATGAACTTAACAGCTCCTTTATTACTTATAAGTTTACCAATTTGGATTGACATGATTGGCCACCAGATCCCGCAGATATTCCTTGTCAGAAGAGTAGGGTGATGGCTAGCTTCTTGCTGTGACACCACCACGTGCACGAGTCTAGTACTGAACCCGTCACGCCCACAGTCTGTAGTTGTCTGTGGCAGTCAGACTAAACAGCCGCTCTTCTGGCAAGAAAACTGCCCCGCAAAATGCTTATGAAGGTTCTAGTCCACTCATTACATAGACCCTCCCAATTCTCCCAGCGATCACGCAACCTACCGGTAAGAACCCACCAGAACGTTGATTCATAAAAAGTGGCTCTATATGCCCATGAATGGTTGTCTGAAACTAAAAATATACCTTTAGTTGTAGCTGACAAATGACTATAACCTGTAAATGTCTGACACTACACTACAATTATACCTCACACATTATGGCTGGTATAACCCTGTAATTGTAGCTGATAGCTGAACAGCTATGAGCTACACCTTGACATCATGAGTAACTGTCTTTGAAGAACGTTCATACCTCGGACTCCACAACGGGGCAGTCAATAGATAACCAGTCACTCCCAACCGAGAAGTTGATTTTTCACAGCCAGACCAAGCAGCCACCCGAAGTGCTCATTCAGGTTCCAGTCCAAAGGCATAAGAAGCGGCCGCAAACTATAAAGCTTGCTTCTCAAAGTGTGTCAACAGGTACCCAGTACCACCACGAGTAGTTCCTATGCCTGAAATCTAAACAGGAGTTAAAAATAAAATAGTAGGCTTACAGCGTCTTCCTCCAACAAGACATCTTGAGTTTCCACAGAAAGGAGCAGAGAGGCTTCAGTGCTGATCAGGACTGAGTCTTGCCCACAGGCCTGACAGAGCAACATGCCTGGCCAGGTTTCCAATAGCTGAGGGAAATCTATAGGCATGCACTTCCTAGCTAGCATGTTTTGTAAGCACGGCCATGGTTCTGTGCAGCCGTGGCAGCTCTGCGACAGAATTCGGGGCATGCAAACTACGAGGTATCACGTCATACATCTGAAGGTGCACGTAACTGCTACAGAGTCGGGGCATGCGTACCAACAGGTATCACCTGATATGTCAGAAGGCGTTGGTCATGAGTAAATATCTGCCAACTGGGCAGGCCCTCTCGCGAAGCGCCAGGAACATATGGACTGGGACACACTTCAATGCTCTAAATTTAACACTCAACAGCCGACATTGCCAACTCTGACCGATCACGCTATATTGCCTGATCGGTATTATAGCCAACTCAGACAGGTACCTGATGCTGGGCACTTGCCATGAATGCGCTCAAAGTCTCGAAAGTACAATGTTCAATAGTGACAGCTTTGCATGTCATTATAAATACCCTCAAGTGATCGGGCATGTCTAACGATACATCAAACTTCGAATCCTGTCTCTCCTTCGAAGGGGAAGGCATCTTCGACAGGATCGAGACGTGTAAGCCTCGCACCTCACATTGCGTTACGCTCTTGGGTCTCAACACTAATGAGTTACCCAGGCAGCCTACGCATAGACTGCAATACGTGCACGTGGTTGCTAAAGTGCCCACGTGGACTTATCATTATAAAAGTGCTCTGACACCAACAGAGTCCCAAAGTTAACAAGGTTCACTCAGCTTATAATTTTGTCCAGACAGACAGGTCCCCAGCAAAGGGAAGGAGCCTAAGCACCTACAAATAATAATATAATTAGGGGCTCTGAAAGGCAGGGCGCTATGTTCCTCTCCTTAGCCCCAGGTGAAAGCATGGGCTTTGGCACCACTGTGCATGCATCTTAAATTATGAATTTAGCACTCTGTCTCCTGTCAGCTGTCCATAGCTAACTCTAAAACAATTCGAGTGTCCTTTTCTATGAATAGGGAGATCTGCTGCTTGACTTCAAATTCGAATCCCGACAAGAAGTGGTACTACCGAGGTCCTCATTGTCAACCGTTT
Organism: Botryococcus braunii; assembly: GCA_002005505.1. Taxonomy (NCBI): domain Eukaryota; kingdom Viridiplantae; phylum Chlorophyta; class Trebouxiophyceae; genus Botryococcus; species Botryococcus braunii. Next base: position 37,949 of record KV908565.1, read on the forward strand.
ATAAGTGACAAAGACCACAACAAATTGAACTTTTGGCACGGGGATTCTCAGGTTCGTGGCACGTGTTGCGCCCACAAAGAACAATTTTGTTTTAACGGCATAAGATACAGCTAGCAATATCCGGCAGCTACATGTCCAATACTGCCAGCTACCTTGGCCAATGGGCGATAATGCGTTGGTCCATGATCTCAAAAAAAAAAAAAACATGATAATAGCCATTTGCTTGCTTTCAAGTTTCAGCACTCATACTAGGTCACACGCATAACGCTCTACTTTCGTAGAGTGAGAACTTCTGCGACGACAGATTGAAATTGCGAGCAAGCGCAGGGTCCAATGTACTGTAACTTGCACAGAAAAACAGGATTCTCCTCATTGACAGGGTGTCATTGTGAAATAAATCTTTGGCATGTATGCAGCTCAAATGGCGGACCCACATGCACAAATTGGGTACACCCACTATTTTGAACCGCCCATTTTGTAAATCCAGAAAACAATAAGAACTGCAACATATCATAGCACCTGAGTCTTAAACCTCCTGACCTCACGCTGCCAACAATACTTCAGGGGTCGGGGCGACACATGTACGTGTGTGCGCACATTCACACACTAACACACATGCGAGCACACACACATATACTGGTGCGCAAGGCCAGCCGCATTCCAAAAGCGTGAAGCAAAGCGGAGAGCAAGAAACAATGCCGGCCCCCCAGGTGCGTTGAAAAGACCTGGTCACATGTTTGCCGGCACTCATAGCAAATATTTCAGCATGGCACCTTGCCAAACAATCAATGCTCCCCATAAGAAGCACACAGCCACAGCAGCGCACGTGTCGATGCCCCGGGGATCCGAAATGGGCCACCCCAGGGCTTTCTGTGCAAGGTCTTCGTTGAACAGGTGGAGGCGGCCCCTCAAAAAGGCCCGCCGGCGGAAGATCTCCGAAAGAATCGAACCGCCAAAGATGAGCACGGCAGTCCACACCTGAAGATGGGTGAGCAAGGGCCCGCACTCTACCAAAACATCAGTGAGGAGCTTTGGAAGCATGACGGAACCGCTGCACCCCTCGCATATGGGCTCTGCCTCCAGGTTCCCGAGTTCTTGTGTGAGCAGAGCAATGGAGTTGCTGGGGTTCGCATCAGCCACGCTTTGCCAGACAGATTGTTTGAGACCAGCAGACGTATGGTGGGCCCCCAGTCCCCCCCGTGCAAACACTTTAACCCACATGAGAGTAGGGGCGGCATTCAAAAGCGATGCCAGGCGCTCATTCAGCATGCGTGTGTCGAGCAAGGATGTGCAGAAGTGGCCGTCCGCAACCGACATCATGATCAGCATCAGCAGTAGGGAGATGAGGTTCGGCCAGAAATGGAGGGGCTGCCCGATGCTGAGCATGATGAACACCATTATGTTGCTCCGTCGAATGATCCACACGAGCAGGCCCCGGCCCACAGGAACGTTGGAGTTGACAGTGGAGCGCAGGGCGATACCTTGCCATACCTTGAACAGTCTGAAGGCGAAGTTGAGCTGCTGCACGTACTTGGACGTCACGGAGGGCTGCCATCGGTGGACAACAAGCAGCCCCAGGCTCAAAGCGAAGGATATCACCGTGAGGGCCATGGCCAACTTAGTATCCTCGGACACTTGTTTGTTGAGCAGCTTCAAAAGGAACAACCCTGCGAGCAAGGCAATGCTTCTATGATTATCTAACAACCTGGCCCTCTGCAGAGGCGCATGTAGCCCGACAAGGAGAGCTATGACCTGCGCACGATGCACTGCTGAAGATCCCACACTGGACAATTTGGCGGGGCCCACCAGCAAGACGGGCCTGGGATCAATCTGACAACAGCTACTTGAATGTAGCTAGAGACTACCCACAGAAACATCTTGGAACGCATCACAGGTTTCAACCCAATTCCATTGCCTTTCATAAGTTGTACTACCGGCTCAGCCACACCCCAGAGCAAACCCCTGCCCCAAGCTTAGGGCTGCAGAGTGCAACCACGGAGCAACAAGCCAATCCAGCTTTTTCACTGGCCTCACATCAGCTTCTGAGTACCACGCTCACAGCTCTAACTCGTAACCTAACACCAGCTCCTTTGTAACAACATGACAGCAGCTCCTGTGCAACAACGTGACCGCAGCTCCTCTGCAATAACATGCCCGTAGCTCCTTGTTACAATTGTGACGACAGCTACTTAGGAATGACATGACGGCAGCTCCTCTGGAATCATGTGATGGCAGCTTCTTAGTAATGACGTGACACCAACTTCTGAGTTATAGCCTGACACAAGCTCTGACACAAGCTCATGAGTAGCAGCATGGCACTGCCTTAGATACCCCCTCACGCCCTTTTCAGAAGACGCCCTAGGTTCAGCAGGCAATCTTCAGCCACCCGCCTTCTCCTCCAGCTTGAGAGCAACAGTGTGCCACTAGCATCGGCATGAGTGACCTGACTTGGACTGCCTCTTACTCTGCTGGGTACAACAGTGGACCCCTCAGGATGGCATCAGCTCAGGATCGGCATGAGTGACCTGACTCCCGACTTCTGCTTACTCTGCTGCTAACAACAGTGAGCCTCTCGTTAGCACCGCTGCGGAAGCTGGCCTGGGGTTTAAGCACAACTTAAGAGCTTTCTCCAACTTTTCTGTTCCATTTATTGATGCACGACGCCAACATAGTTGTGACCCACAGCAGCGCAGCAAAGTGTGATCAGTGCTAAGACTACCTTGTGTGCAAGTCAAGAAACTACAAGACCATGGGAGCGTTACCTGATAATGCCATATTCAAAAGGTAATAGGACTTTGAGGTGATGCAGAAGACGCCTGCCACCAGCAGTGCATACGATGTCTCCAGCTCGTGACTGGCAAATGAAAATGGCGAGTCCACGAGACGTGCCTCCATTGCAGAAGACATGGCTCCTCCACTATGCCCCACACAGTTCCAGACCTCAACACATAGATGCATGAATCTTCCAGGGTACCCATCTCAATGTAAGCATCAACCAGAGTGCAGATACTCCTGGCATGTTGATGCATGTGGGAAGGACGCTTGGGAGTCGCTGCACAGCTAAGAAGGCCTAACCGCCTTTCAACAGGGTTACACCCCAAAACACATGTTGGTTTGTTTCGTGAGAGATGGGCTTTCCTTACAAGACATGTTTATAAAAGTACAATATACATGCAGGCCCAGAAGGTGGAAGCCATTGCAGCACACAGTCCGCCACAACTGCTCTCCATTCCGCTGCTTACGTTACTTTTTCCGGATAGGCAGAAGAGATTTCATGACTTAAAATAACCTAAAGGTCCTAGCATTCGGAATGTGGGCCTTGTCTGTTGCAGCCAAACCATCAAGTATCACATAAAGTAACCGTTGTACGAAGCACACATTGCTGTAATATATGGAAGCAATGGCAGCTCATAAGCGCCCACGGGGTGAACAAAGGGCTTTTAGCCATGTGGTACGGATAGTTGCATTCACAGGAGCTCTGCTTTTTCAACCTTCAAACACCCAGTGACCCGTAGGAAGCTTCCTCAAGGTATCAGATCGTCGACAAGCTTGGCGCAAGTCCAGATTCCAGTGTGCATTGTCCAACAGTGCCCACACAGATGTAGGATAGATGTGCTTCTCATCACATGGAGAGCAAGGTCGTCAAAGCAGAGATTAAATTACAGGGATGAACGGATAACTTTCTAGCAGGTATCCAATCATAGGGCTGAAAACAAACCTAAGCTCAGTGGCACACGCCATTAAACTTGGAGTTTACTAGTTTGACAGAAACTAGTGGCTTTCCCCTAATCATTCAGTTCACTGTTCGGGACTAGTCTGCATGCTGCGCTCGTCGGGAGGGCCAGACTCCGTCACACCCAATCCTTCAAGGGAACCCTCTGCTGTTAGCATATGAACTCTGTGTTAAGAAGCCACACGAATCATCCAAAACGTCGGTGACGTTGGGTATAGGTGGTGGGTAAGGTAAAATACCAGCTTGCAGATCTTCCAGGTCGACCCCTGCTTTCGGAGAAAAGTTCAGCGCAACCACATAACTGAAGAGAGCCACTCTTAATCTCCTGAAAACCTGCATTGAGACCCGGGCGACATTGGACAGGCCATAGGAATGTTAACACAGTGTCGGAGACGAGCATCTACCAGGTTCCTCACTTCTGAAACCACATATAACGAGATGGTTAAACAAGATTTTATTATGCCAGGGAATCCATGAGGAGCAAACCATGCTCACGGAACTTATCCAACAGCCAACTTTCGAACCATTTGGTTAACCGCCAAACCCCGTCATCGTCGACTGCGACTCCAATACGCACCTGCTCAGCATTATGATTGCTGCCTAAGCTTTACAATCAAGAGTTCCGTGCCAGACATACTCTATGTCGCGACTCCCAAGAGGCGTTCACTACACGGAGGCTGCCAACCCTTTCAGCCAGCATAACCGACCGGACAAGGGTCTGAGGTGCCCTACTCATTTCTCGGTACTGTGAAAGCTTCATAAGCCTGCAAATATGCGCTGTGGTTCGGCTGGTTGAGCGGCCCAGAACATTCTGCAATTGCGGAACTTCTGCTCGCTACATGAGCGACGCGACAGACCAGAGCCGATTTAGGCCGCTTCTGTGGTCAATACCATTGCCAAGGGAGATCCTAGTGGACGCCAACTTGTACTTCATTTTCGTCCTCTTGTCCTTCTTCCCAACTTCTTCAGCATGGAGGATAGATTTAAAAAATAATGGGGGAATTTTTAAAAAGGGGGAGAGGGGGGGGGGGAGTTTGGGGGCGGGGGATTTTTTATCATTCCTTTCCTTTCCTTTCTGCCGAGCGAGTAATTGTGATAAATTGTTTCGGAGCGTTACTGGCCGCGTCATTTTGTTCGAGAATCGGGAGGCAGAGGTCAAATTCCTAGGAGAACCCCTACCCCCTAGCTGACGGTCTGCCCGGACCGAAATTTTGAAATCCTTGAAATCCTAGGCCCCTATCACAATGCCGGTCCGTTATCGTCGGCGTTAATTACTGATGTACCGGATTTTCGAGGCGAAACGCTCGGGGTTCCGCCCGGGCTTCTCCACATTGCATCAGCTTTTTGCGATCCAACACTTCATTGACCTTGCTACCAAAGATCACCCCTTATTCTTATGCTCTTTAGATTTAAGTAAAGCCTATGATCGGGTTCCTCGCCCACTTCTTTGGGAGGCCTTAACTCGGGTGGGGGTACCGGACCAATTCTTGGCTGCTGTTAAATCTTTATATGAAGATGCCCAAGTGTTAAGGTTATGGGCTTGGCGTATTCCTGTGTGGTGGCAGCACGGAGGGTGTTAGACCAGTGTCGGCTCTACTGTGTGAAGAGAAGTAGAGAAGGAGACACTGTCAATCAAGGACTGATTGGCAACGTGAGTGAAGCACCCGAAGTGCTGTGATAGTCCCAATCAAGTGCCTTGCCTTGCTGCGCAGCCACCACTACCTTCTTGCAACAAACGTGTGTGTAACTTGCGTTATTGCTATCCACATTCAAATGTACATAACCTAGTGCTGAGTCACGTCTCGGCCCTATTTGTCTTGTATTATTGTCTCTGGCGGAATTGCCAATATTACTCCTGTGAGGGAAAGGCACTAAATATTATTATCTATTACAACACTTCCCCTTGCCTTTTCCTCACAGAAACTTAGCAAGTCCCAGTGAGTTACGATGACCCTGAAACACCAACTTAACCAGTGGCTTGGTAAAGATGTCAGCTATGTTTCTAGCAGATTGAACATATTTAAAGTCAACCTGCCCCTTTGCAATTGCTTCACGTGCAAAATGACAGCTTATTGCAATGTGTTTTGTGTGTTTTGAATACACAGGATTCCTCAGGTGATTGATGCACCCTTGGTTATCACAATGGATTTTCACTATCCAAGGCAATACTCCAATTTCCTCCAGGAATCCTCTCAACCAGTTAGCCTCCTTCACTACAGCACTTGCTGCCATGAACTCAGCTTCTACTGTTGATGTGGCTACAGCAGATTGCTTCTTGCTCCCCCACACCACAGCACCTCCAAATACAGTAAGGACAAAGCCAGTGGTGGAAAACCGGTGGTCTTGATCACCCCCATAATCTGCATCAACATATCCCTCCAACTCTGTTTCTTTTCCACCAAGGATCAGAACCAGGTCTCGGGTTCCCTTGAGATATTTAAGCACACGGACTGCCTCATTCCAGTGTGCTGTGGTGGGGGACATACGATACCGAGACAACACTCCTACAGCCTGAGCTATATCAGGACGAGTTGTGTTTGCTATATACAGTAGGGATCCTACGAGCTCGCAATAACGAGGCCCGGGAGGAAGGAGACTCCCAGCACCAATACTATTACTCCCATCCTTGGGAGCTGGCATCTGAGACATCACAAAATCTTTCGTCATTGGGGTGTCTGGCCCAACTGACTCAAGATCTAAGCCAAACTTCTCCACGAGAGCATCTATTTTGGGAATGCAGCTCAAGGAGATTAGCCCCTTTTCTCTATCTCTTGTTACCTGACATCCCAAGAAGTCTTTCACCTCTCCCAAATCATGAATGGTGAATTCCTTCTTGAGAAGTCCTTTTACTCTCTCAACCTCTGACATTCCCTTGGACACAATCAGGAGATCCTCAACATATATCAGCACATAGGATTTACCACCATCCTCGGAGCATTTCACATACACACCAGCATCACTCATACACACCTCATACCCCATGATTTCCAGCTTCTCATTCAGGGTTTTATGCCAAGCACGAGGAGCTTGCTTCAGGCCATACAGGGCCTTCTTCAAGCGACACACAGTATTGCGATCACCATTCTCAAAGCCTGGAGGTTGTGTGACGTACACTTCCTCCTCCAACTCTCCATTGAGGAAGGCAGTCTTGACATCTACCTGATGAATATCAAGCCCCTCCCTGGCAGCAACTGCCAGTAATGCTCTCCTGGCCCCATAGCTGCTGGTTGGAGCAAATACCTCCATGACATCTACTCCAGGGATTTGTCTGCATCCTTGTGCTACTAATCTAGCCTTAAATCTCACCACATTTCCATGAGCATCCATCTTCACTGAGAAGATCCAATGCACAGGAATTACTTTATGACCATGAGGTCTTGGAACATACTCCATAACCTCATGGGTATCAAGTGAATTCTGTTCTTCTTGCATGGCTGCCTTCCAATATTCCCACTGTGGGGACATCTGAGCCTCTCTTAAATTAGAGGGAACATGAATCTTGCCAAATCTTACACCAGTGTGCTTCCCCTCATTTTCCAAACTCTTTGGAGACTTGTCACTAGCAACATCTGAACCCACTACTCTTCCACTGACACTCGCCGCACTACAGCTAGCAATTCTCTCAGCAGTGTCTGGGTTCTCTCTCATTCTTCTCTCTCTGGAGGATTCACACTGTGCACTGCTCAGCTTAGAGCTCCTCACACTCCCATCATCTTCCCAAGCACAGGTACCTCCCAAGAAGCCTTTGTAATCAGGATACTTTCCACACTGTCTGGGCTTCTGGTTCACCTCCACATTCACACTCTTACATGTCACTTGGGGCTCTGGCTCCAAGGGTCTCTCACAGGCAGTTGAGGAGGAGCACTGTTCAGTGCTGAGCTTCCCCTCATCCTCATATTGGGAGAGTCCGGAACTCTCACACTTTGTCACTTCAGGATGTGACCTCTCGTCCCTCACAGGATCCTCCCATGCACAGGTACCTCTCAGCTTGCACTGGTAATTTGGCACACTCTCACATTGTCTGTGCAGCTGATTCATCTCCTCATCATGTCTCTTACATGGGTACTGGGAGGCTGTCCCAGTACTGCTCTCACATGCATTACTGACTTTTCCTGAGAAGTTAGAGACGCACTTCTCAGGTCTGTGGCTGTCACCACTTTCCCTCCCCTGTTCACGTGGCAGGAGAAGGGAGCCAGTCTCTCTCAAATCAGATTCATCCCTTACAAACATCTCATTCACTGGGCAGGACCCTTCCATGCAACTCAGCTCCCCGGGACCATTTTCAGCCGAGTTTGAGGCTGCTCCTCTCACAGCACTAACATTCAGAACAGGTCTCTCATGGTGAAGTCCCTCTGCCTGCACTTCCCCTGGTCCCAGTGACAGTGTGTCACTTTCAGTAATCCCCTCTTCTCCCTTGCACTCTCCCACCTCCTGTGACAGCAGGAGTTCCTTTGTTTGAGTGCGTTGCTCAAGCCTTTGAGCCCGGGTTAAACCACCCGAAGGTAACTTCGAATTCTTCAGTGCGGCAGGCCTCAGCAACTCCTGGGCTCGCAGCATTTGTTGCTGTAGTTCGTCATCAGGAAGAGTGCCACGAGCCAGCTCCAGTGCTGCTTCAGTGGTCTGTTGGATGTTCTGCGGGACTCCCTCTCTTCGATGATCAGGCTCGGGCTCAGCCTTCTCAGGGGGTCCTTGGCCGTCTGGAACAGTGGTCTGCTGAAGAGTAGGAGCTGGTTCTGCCTCACATTCTGCTTCCTGAGTCTCTGCCTCAGCAGACCTTGGACTGGGAGAGATAACTGACACAGGGAACTGACGGGAAGCATGGTTCTCAGAGGGACTGGGGCACTGGAACTCCAGGGATTGGGTTGGAAGTTCACTCATGCCAACTCTGGAGGCTCCCCTGAGATGTTCCACAAATACAACATCCCTACTCTCTCTCCACACCCCTCCCCCCATGTATAGGCGGTAGGCCTTGGAAGATGCAGAATATCCTGTGAGCATGCCTGGAGCAGTTTTGGGGGCAAATACAGGTCTCTGTACGTCTGGTATGTGGACATAAGCCAAGCAGCCCCAGGTGCGCAGAAGTGACACATCTGGCTTGTAACCCCAAAATAATTCAAGAGGAGTAAGGTTCCTGCCTGAACAAGGGCCCATATTAAGCAGGGTACAAGCTGTCTCGAGCGCCTCCTTCCAGAGGGTTGGGCTTGCTGCTGCGAAGGCAAGGATAGTCCGGGTTCTCTCCTTCAGCGTGCGGTTTGCTCGTTCTGCTACTCCATTTTGCGGTGGGGTGTAGGGGGCTGAGGTCTCCAGCTTAGTTCCCTGAGATGCACAGAACTCCTTGAACTTGGCATTAATAAATTCTGTGCCCCGATCACATCTGATGCACTTCACTGTCGTTTTCCTTTGGGTTTGCCAGTATACCAACAGGTCTCTGACTGTGTTGAGTTCTGAACATTATTATTGAATGCCTTGTGCTTTAAGTGATCTTCATGTGTGCACTATTAGGATATGGGTCCATTGAGAACATAAGGTACCTTGAGACACGGCAGATTCTGGACGTTTTCGAACATAAGGTACAATCCTATCTAGATCACACGTTTGTCGGATGAACTCTTAAGGCTGCCCCACCGGAGTGAATACCAACTGGTTGTGAAAGATGCTGGGCATCACCAGATGCTAGTCTTGTCCGACAGTTGTGTGTGGCACTCAGCAGACAGTCGTACGGACTGTAGCTGGAGTAACTTCGTCTATTGACGACCTGTCTGCTTTGTACAGGTACGGTGCGGCAGTGTGTGTTGTATCATTGTTGCTATTGTGAGAGTGAACAAGCTTAGTGTACCCTGTAGTCACTCAAACAGATAAGGGACAGTGACTTCAGGGAGTATAGGCATGTACTTGAACGTAGCCGTCTAGAGCCTTATCTAGTGATTGCTTGATCGGTGCTTGTGTACAAGATAATGATGTAACGGAACTGGTTGTGAAAGATGCTGGGCATCACCAGATGCTAGTCTTGTCCGACAGTTGTGTGTGGCACTCAGCAGACAGTCGTACGGACTGTAGCTGGAGTAACTTCGTCTATTGACGACCTGTCTGCTTTGTACAGGGAAAGCCGATTGCCCATAACCTTTCACAGGTTATGGGCCCACGCCCTTCCAGCTGAGCCAAGTAAAAGCAGGAGTGAAGGTCGTCTACGGATGGGTCAGACGTAAGCGTCAACAAAGGAGCTCGAGCATGGCGCAGCGGCGCAAGGGAACTCGAGTGTACCAGGACCATTATCTTACTCACAGTTTACCTTTCTGGGAAATTCATAATTGAAGTTTTAGCTGTGCTTTATCATTCATAGACGTTGTCTAGAAGCACTGAGTGAGTCGGGCCGGACTCCGGCGCAAACTTCTGAGGGGAACATATCTGCTACTACTGTGCAAGACTGGCTGGTAAATTTCCATGACATGGAGGGAATTGTAGGGTATTGCTGCATTCCAGAAGTTTATGAGTAAGTTTGGCTGGTGAAGTGACAATAGTATGACAAAAAGGGGCAAAGAAAAGGAAAGTAGCAGTGAAACAGCAATGTCTCAACCTGGAGAAGTCAGTGGGGCCACTCCAGGGTAGTCTATGACCGGGACACAATCAGCCACTGCAGAACCAAAGGTGGAGATTGACAAGGCAGCCTACATCCCCAATACCTCTAATCCAAAGATGACTGTCATGCTTGATGATGGAGGGCGCAATTTCATACCAATTTTGAATTTTGGTATGAAAATTTGGAGGCGTGCGCAAACACCAAGGGGGTCAGAGCGGCTTTGGAGAGGCCAATGCCAGGGTCGGTGGAGAACTCAGCCATCAAGCAGTGGCTGATCCAGTCAGTTCCAGTCATCTGGCATTCTCAGATCTCATGCCACAAAGCAGCGTTCGACTTCATCGCGTGGGTGAAGAACAGTCACACTGGAGGGAGCAACCAAGACATCAACCTTGAGTGGTACAAGGAAATGGAGCAGGGCATCAAGACAGGGGAGACACTCAAGGTCTACCTCTACAGAATGATGGATCTGGCTACAAGTCTCAGAAACAACGCGTTCATCCTCTTGGACCACAATGTTGGGGAGCTGATGGTGAAGGGCCTCCCTCCTGTGCTGAGGCTCGAGTCCCTGGAGGTTATGGCAACCGACAAGCCGCCATTGGAGCTGATTCAAAGAATCCTGCGCGCCGCAGCCAGCCGTGGGTACAAGGACCCACCTGCAGAGGGAACACCTCAGGCCATGGCAGCTGCAGCAGTGGCTGGTCCCTCTGGGGGGGTAGCTGGAGCGTCATCAAGCGCTGGAGCTGCACCAGGAGTGGGAGCAGTACCGGGAGTTGGAGCAGCACTACCAGCAAACGAACAGCCTCCCGCTGGCCCCTCTGCAACTACTTTTGGTGGCAGGGGGCGTGGACCTGGCAGGGCAAGAAGGCCCAGAGAGGAGCTTACATGCCACTTCTGCAAGGCAAAGGGCCACTTCATGACTGACTGCGGACCGCTCAGGCAGCTGCAGGCTCTGCATCAAAACATGCAAGCGGCAAGCGTTGGGCCTGCAGCTTACTGGGGCCAGGGAGGCCCACAGTCGTCTCCTCAAGCCTGGTGGGACCATGGATCTGGCCGGGGTGGCCCGCCTTCATCCGCTTCCAGCCCTGGACCTCCTTCAGCATATAACTATCCAACAAGTCAACACACGTTTCCGGGGTGGCATTTACCGCCTCCACCCCCTCCTTCTGGTGAGGCGATGTTTATCTCTCTCAATGTGCTTGCCCCAACTTCGCATGGAGCTAGCAGCACATCTTGGTTAATAGATAGTGGTGCCTCTGTGCATATAGTCAATGATCTCTCATTGCTCCATAATCCAGTTATGCATAGACAGCCTCTTCCTCTGCACTTGGCAACCTCAGACGCCAAGGGAGGAATCATTGCATCTGGGTCTGTATGCCTTGTGAATGCAAGGCACGAAGTATTCTGGCTGCACAATGTGCAGTGTGTTCCTTCTGCGCATACCAACCTCATTTCAGTCACTGGTGCAATTCAGGATGGAGCATCTTTCCTGACTGACACTGCAGGTGGTTACACAGCCATGAAGGGACCTGAAGGGTGGTGTGGAGATATCACCCGCGCACGAGGTCTGTTTTTTTTGGAGTTTGTTAGTCCTGTCAGAGGGCAGCAAGTTGGCTGCAGACATATTGATCACATGGCTGAGGCGTCTCATCTTAGGAAAGGACACGTGTGTAGCGAGAGATCTCTGTGGCATGCTAGGTTAGGTCATCCTGGTGCCAGCAGCATGCAGAGGTTCTCCAAGGAAGATCTGGTTACAGGAATCAATATCTCCCTTGCTCCCTGCTCTGAGTGCCCCAAGCACTGTGAATCGTGTATACAAGGGAAACACTCCAGACCTCCTTTCCCTGTATCTTCCAGGCCTGCACATCACCCACTCGATAGAGTCCATGTGGATACTGTGGGTCCCATATCACCTCCTGCCATCACAGGTGAACGATATTGGGTCACTGTAGTGGATGAAAGTTCACACCAAGTTGCCTCCCTGCCTGTGAAGTCAAAGGATTGCATCCCAAAAGCTGTGATAGACCTGCTCCGTTTTTGGCAGACCCAACGAGGCACGGTTGTGAAGTGTGTGAGGACTGACAGGGGTTCAGAGTTCCTGAACCAGCAATTCAAAGAGTTTTGTGCTCAGCAGGGCACTAAGATGGAGTCCTCAGCGCCCTACACGCCTCAGCAGAATGGGGTGGCGGAGAGGATGAATAGGACCCTGAAGGAGCGAACAAGGACTCTGTTGGTCCATGCTGCAGCAGACCCCTCCCTTTGGAAGGAGGCGCTTGAGACAGCTACCCTCCTCTACAATGTGGGTCCTACTTCAGGCAGGTCCCTGACCCCCATGGAATTATTCTTTGGTGTCAAACCTGATGTGTCTGTGCTGCGCACGTTTGGCTGTGTAGCCCATGTGCACATTCCCAGTGGCCAAAGGTCTGTTTTTGGGCCCAAGACCATCCCTGGGATGTTTACTGGTTATTGTCCCCAGTCTAAAGCGTATCGTGTGTACGTGGGGAATGGAGTGTGGAAGGAGAGTAGGGACGTCAGCTTTATCGAGCACTTGAGGGGGGCTGAGAGAGTGGGTCTATCAAAGGTCCAGCCTGGGTCTGTCTATGATTCTAGGATATCACCCCCCCTTGGCAGTGAGAATCTGGCAACGCCTCAAGCAATTCCCTCTGCTGCTCCACCCACGTTCTGGGATGAGGAGGATGACCATGGAGTGGAGACGCTTTCCACTGGGGCTCCTGGGACCTCTGGACTTTGTGCTGGGGATCAGTCTGGAGACGGGACCACAGCAGCACATGACCAAGGAAACCCCACCAGCCTGGATTCTACTGTTGGGACCCCAGAACCATCTCAGCACTCGTGGTCGGTGCTTGAGCATATGCAGAATCTGGCCAGGGGGGGTGTAGAAACTCAATCCCAGGTAGAAAAAATGCAGAAGGTACAAGAGGGGTTGCGAATGCAGGGGAAGTCACAAATTCCCCTTCCTCCAGGGACCACCCTTACAAGGAGCAGCGTTATGTACAGCGCGTGGCTAGGAGAGAGCATTCTGACATCCCATTGCATGCCCCTGACCCAGGTCAGGCAATTGTGAGTGAGCCAAACATGGTTGGTCTCCCTGATATGCAGGGGCAGGTTGAGACAGTCGAGGCTATGTTCGGTGCAGATGTAAGAGATGAGAGCAGTGGGTTAGACATGCCAGCAGTAGGGGAAGCTGGTGCCCAATCCCAGTCACTGGCTAGTCATGCTTATGGTGTGCAGGCTGACATTGTAGGCGCAGCTCAGGCAAGTCTGGGTAGTGTGCCCAAGTGTGAGTCCAGGAGAGAGAGAGAGCTGCTGCTCCCCTCTGCATTGCGGAAGGTGCGAGAATGTAAGGGTGCTGCACATGAGTCCAGTAGTCAAGGAGAGAGAGAGAGACTTGAGAAGGAATCAGATAATCCCGGCAGTACTGCCAAGTCCCAGCATAAGGTACATAATGTACCTTATTCTGGCAACCAGGGAGAGAGAGAGAGAGAAGGGAACAGCATCAGTAAGGCTGACAGCCCTGCTGCACCACAGCATAAGGTACAGAGTGTACCTTCTGTCACGTTGGGAAAAGTTCACGTGCCCTCAAACTTGAGGGAAGCCCAGCGCTCACCTCAGTGGGAGTTTTGGCAGCAGGCAATGCAAGAGGAGATGGAGTCTTTAGACACCCATGAGGTTATGCAGTATGTGGAAAGACCCCATGGGCAGAAAGTTATCCCTGTTCATTGGATTTTTTCTACAAAAAACGATGCACATGGGAATGTCACTCGGTTTAAAGCAAGATTGGTTGCCCAGGGTTGCAGACAGATTCCTGGTATAGATGTTGGTGAGGTTTTTGCACCTACCAGCAGCTATGGTGCTAGGAGAGCTGTGCTGGCAGTGGCTGCCACACAAAATCTTGAGATCCACCAAGTGGATATCAAGACAGCTTTTCTCAATGGGGAGTTGGAGGAAGAGGTCTATGTGACCCAACCACCAGGATTTGAGAATGGCAACACGAGAGTTGTGTGCAAGCTCAGGAAGGCACTCTACGGTCTTAAGCAAGCCCCACGGGCTTGGCACAAGACCTTGAGCGACAAGTTGAGCGTGATGGGGTATAGTGTGTGCAAGAGCGACGCTGGGGTATACATCAGGAGGGCCCCTGATGGTAATCTGTCGTTTATTCTTGTTTATGTCGATGATCTTCTCATAGTTGCCAGAGTGGTTGCAGAGATTGAGTGGGGGAAAGAGTTATTGAAGAAGGACTTCACCATCCATGATTTGGGAGAGGTGAATGATTTCCTGGGGTGTCAGGTCCTACGCAATAGAGTTCAGGGCACTATTTCCATGAGTTGCACTCCCAAGATTGATGCTCTTGTGGAGAAGTTTGGCGTTGCTGATGATGGACGTGGGGTTGATACCCCCATGTCCAAGGACTTCGTGGCTAGCAGCAGACCCGAGTCCTCAGATGGTATGTCACATGGGGCTGGTACCCCTCTGCCACCTGGTCATCGATACTGCGAGTTAATTGGATCGTTACTGTACATAGCCAATACGACCCGGCCTGACATTTCTCAGGCTGTTGGAGTGTTGTCAAGGTATAGAATGACACCCACTACCTCACACTGGAATGAGGCCATTCGAGTGCTGAAGTACTTGAGAGATACCAGAGAGTTAGCTCTTACTCTGGGTGGAAAGGGCCCTGAGCTAGAAGGCTATGTTGATGCTGACTATGCTGGGGACCTGGACCACAGGTATTCCACCACTGGCTATGTTCTATCAGTCTATGGTAGTGCCGTGGTTTGGGGAAGCAAGAAGCAGAGCTCAGTTGCTACCTCAACTGTGCAAGCTGAGTTTATGGCAGCTGGCCATATTGTGAAGGAAGCCAACTGGCTAAGGGGCTTCTTGGAAGAGATAGGGGCTGCACCTTGGAGGGTCAAAATTTTCTGTGACAACCAAGGATGCATTTCTAATTTACGGAACCCCCTGTATTCCAAATTCACAAAGCACGTTGCAGTAAGCTTCCACTACGCTAGGGAAGCTATGGCACTTGGGCAGGTAGATATCCTCTATGTGGAATCTGCACGCAATGTGGCTGACATTATGACCAAGCCACTTGCCAAGCCCGTGTTTGTTGGTCATCGTGATTCACTAGGTTTGAGAAGATACACTTAAAGCATGCAGGCAAGGGGAAGTGTTGAGTTCTGAACATTATTATTGAATGCCTTGTGCTTTAAGTGATCTTCATGTGTGCACTATTAGGATATGGGTCCATTGAGAACATAAGGTACCTTGAGACACGGCAGATTCTGGACGTTTTCGAACATAAGGTACAATCCTATCTAGATCACACGTTTGTCGGATGAACTCTTAAGGCTGCCCCACCGGAGTGAATACCAACTGGTTGTGAAAGATGCTGGGCATCACCAGATGCTAGTCTTGTCCGACAGTTGTGTGTGGCACTCAGCAGACAGTCGTACGGACTGTAGCTGGAGTAACTTCGTCTATTGACGACCTGTCTGCTTTGTACAGGTACGGTGCGGCAGTGTGTGTTGTATCATTGTTGCTATTGTGAGAGTGAACAAGCTTAGTGTACCCTGTAGTCACTCAAACAGATAAGGGACAGTGACTTCAGGGAGTACAGGCATGTACTTGAACGTAGCCGTCTAGAGCCTTATCTAGTGATTGCTTGATCGGTGCTTGTGTACAAGATAATGATGTAACGGAACTGGTTGTGAAAGATGCTGGGCATCACCAGATGCTAGTCTTGTCCGACAGTTGTGTGTGGCACTCAGCAGACAGTCGTACGGACTGTAGCTGGAGTAACTTCGTCTATTGACGACCTGTCTGCTTTGTACAGGGAAAGCCGATTGCCCATAACCTTTCACAGACTGCGGCACTTATGGTGTCCTTGGATTTAACTGGAATGACAGCTTTCCACTGTGAGGATTCATCCACCACTGTAACCCACAGACGTTCCCCAGTGATGGCTGCAGGAGTGATGGGACCCACTGTGTCAATGTGCACTCTGTCAAGGGGTTCAAGGGCAGGTCTGCTGCTAGTCCCGAAAGAGGGTCTGACTGTCTTTCCCTCAATACATGCCTCACAGTGCACTGGACAATTATCACAAGGAAAGAGGGAAGTGTCAATTCCAGTCACCAGTTCTTCCTTTGCAAGGCGCTGCATCCATGGTTCTCCTGGGTGTCCCATCCTGCTGTGCCACAAGTAGCGTCTGGAGCAGTTGTGAGAGGTGTTGCTGGATTTTGAGGTCTTGGCTGCATTGACAGTCAGCTTGGGGTGACTGCTTCCCCTGACTGCCACTAAATGATGGATATAGTACAGGCCCGTTTCAGCAACAACCGAAACCCTCCAACTGTTTGGACCACTGACATGCACAAATGCCCCAACACTGTCTGTGTGGAATACTGCACCATCCCTTAAGGCAGCTGAGACAGACAGGATATTTGTACTGGCTGAAGGAACACATTGCACGTGGTGAATCCAAAAAGGAATGCCTTGGGGGCTTAAGACACAGACTGATCCAGAGGCAATAATGCTCCCAGTAGCATCAGATGTAGCTAGATGCAATGGAATTGGTTTGGAATGAACAGTGGGGTTATGCAGAAGGGCTGGATCATTCACAAGGTGGACTGATGCTCCACTATCCACCAGCCAGGAGTGCAGAGGGGGTTTGCCCAAGGTCCGGTCCAAGATATTGTGGGACACTGCATAATGCCTACCTTCAGGTGGGGGAGGAGGAGGAGCAGGCGGTTGGAACCAGGCAGGAAATGCATCCGCCTGAGGGTGAGCCATCTGAGCAGCAGGTGGAGGAAGACCTCCCATGAGTGGCTGCCCCTGGGTCCACATACCCTGCAGCTGCTGCACTGCTGCCACAACGTTTCTCTGGGTCTCCTCATCTCTGTGTCGCTTACGGCAATCCCTCCAGTAATGCCCCTTTTTATTGCAATACTTGCACACTCCTCTGGTATCAGACTGTCCGGTTGAGGGCGAAGGACTGGCTCCACTGAATGCTCCAGGGGTGCTGACTCTGTTGCTGCCCTGAGGAACAGCCAAAACTCGTGGCTGACGTGGGGCAGTCTCATCAAACCCCAGAGCGACGGCTGTGGTCCTCAGCAGGTCTGCCAGCTTGTTGAGTGGGGTCCCTGCTGCTGTTGACAGGCTGCCTGTCTCCTTGGCTGCTTCCGGTAGACCCTGCACAATTTGGGTAGCTACAAAGCTATCCAGAAGAGGATGATTATTCCTCTGAAGACATGCCTTCAGATTCAGCATGCGACTCACATATTGGGAAATGGTCTCGTCGTGCTTCATCCCCTGACTCATCTCCAACAGCCAGTCCATGTTGGCTTGGAGATTATAACCCCCAATGAACTTCCTACAGATATATTCATATGCAACATATGCAGAGGATAAATCAGATAATTCCCCGTGCCACTCTTCAAGTACAGATTCATACAGCAACAGCAGTGCTGCAGCATCATGCGTGGTCCCAGGCATGTCCTCAAGTACTGCAGGCAGTGATCCCTTGGCCTCATTCGCTGCAAGGTACGCATTCTTCCAAATCATAATGTTGTGTCCCTTTTCTTTTAGCTTGATATGTACCTTCACAAGTGTAGGAATCACCTTTGGCAACTCATCACCTTCTCCCCTGGACGTGCTGGGAGTGCAAGGCTCTCTCACAGGTGTTGAGGTAGTGGTCTCACTCACAGACGCAGAGGTTCCACTAGATGACTGACTCTTCTTCTTAGAAGTCATAGTGTACACACTGAATGTCAATTTCTAGCGTCAGAGGTACACTTAAACCACTTACTCCACAATGCCTTCAAGGTCTGAATCAGTTTCCCACTCAGACTCGTCACGAATGTTAGGGATCAGCAAATCTTGAAAGGCCTTCACTGGAATAGTTGCCAGTGCAGACTCAACCGCCAAATATGCAGTGTGCTCAGCAAATTCTTGCTCTCTGTTGAGCCACTTCGTTACACTACAATACCTCCGAAATTTCTCTTTGGTGATGAAACCTGGTTCCAAATTAACGAATGATTGTTCCCAAGGAGTGAACTTGTATGCTGGATACGTGGGAAATCTTGAACCAAACCACGCTGGCAGGGGGAGAGGTCGTCCAACGTACAGATGAAACACGTAGTCTTTTACAATGGCAGCCCGTTCGTCAGGAGTCCGATCTCCTTGCTGTCCTCCGTTTCTGATTCTATCGTTGTACGAAGGTGGACCGGTTCTTAACCGAGCAGGAACGTTGACGTTGGTAGTTTTGCGAGCAGTCTGCTTCGGTCTGCGGCGCTTGGCCATACAGCTTCTCGTCTCCGATTCTTGAGCCAGCCACACACTCAACGAGAGAGTGGTGGGCCCATAACCTGTTAAGGTTATGGGCTTGGCGTATTCCTGTGTGGTGGCAGCACGGAGGGTGTTAGACCAGTGTCGGCTCTACTGTGTGAAGAGAAGTAGAGAAGGAGACACTGTCAATCAAGGACTGATTGGCAACGTGAGTGAAGCACCCGAAGTGCTGTGATAGTCCCAATCAAGTGCCTTGCCTTGCTGCGCAGCCACCACTACCTTCTTGCAACAAACGTGTGTGTAACTTGCGTTATTGCTATCCACATTCAAATGTACATAACCTAGTGCTGAGTCACGTCTCGGCCCTATTTGTCTTGTATTATTGTCTCTGGCGGAATTGCCAAAATTACTCCTGTGAGGGAAAGGCACTAAATATTATTATCTATTACAACACCAAGTCACTTTATGTGTAGGGGGCACCTCTGGGGAGCTCCTGAAGCCTCAGGTCGGTATCCTCCAAGGGTCCCCTATAAGTCCTACTCTGTTTGGTCTTTATTCGGATGGTCTGATTCGTTATATTGAAGCTCGGTGTCCGGGTGTGGGACCCGCCACCCGGGATGGTCGTTGTGTCCCTATTCAAGGTTATGCTGATGATTATACACTCCAGGCCAAGTCCCTGGAGGAGTTGCAGGCTCACCTTCTCCCCGCTGCTTCAGAGTGGTGCCAGTCCGCACGTATGCGGGTGCGTGTTCCTA
The DNA here is from genome assembly GCA_002005505.1 of Botryococcus braunii. Taxonomy (NCBI): domain Eukaryota; kingdom Viridiplantae; phylum Chlorophyta; class Trebouxiophyceae; genus Botryococcus; species Botryococcus braunii. The sequence goes on from KV908565.1 coordinate 57,312, forward strand.
AGTGCCATGCCATGGTCTTCCCCCCCTCGAAGGAGGCCCCCCCTCCCGTGCTGTATGAGGGTCAACCCCTGCCTCAGGTGACCCAGGCTCGTCATTTAGGTGTCATGCTTTCTACGGCTTCAGGCATTGGGGCCACCTTTGGCCATTTACGTGGCAAGATGTGGGGGGCATGGTCTACTATTAGCACGCGTTATGGTAACCTCAAATGTGCCACCTCGATCGGTATTCTCTTGCGTCTCTTCTTAGCATGTGTGGTGCCTGCCTGCTCATATGGGTGTGAGGTTTGGGGTCTACGGGTGTTTTCCCCATCTTCCACTCGGCCCTCCGCTAAGGATTTAGAAAAGGATTTTCTTACTATGTTACGGATGATCCTTGGGGTTCGTCAAACGGTCCGCACCGATGTGCTCCTTGCTGAGGTTGGCGTTTGGCCCCTTCATCATATCTGGTTCAAGCGTGTGGTCACCTTTTGGAACTCTCTGGTGGATCTCCCACCCGACCACTTGTATGCACGTATTCATAGGGACTCATGCTACTATGGCGTAACGCCTCGTTCCCCGTCCTGGGCGGGTTCTTTTATCGCTGCCCTTCGCCGCTTAGGTTACCCCTATGCGGCTGATTGTCAGCGCCCGCAGCCCGTTGATATGGATACCTTTTTAGCTCTCATTAGGCAGGCCAATACCCTCCCTGTGGCCTCTCTCCATGTCTCCCCTCGGTTAGCCCCTGCTGATCCCCAGCTATGTACTTATGTGCGGTGGTTTGCGCGCCCCACTAATGCTCAGCGCTCCCGCCTCCTTTATCTGTCTCTTGATGTTGCCAAGGTCCGGCTCTTTCTCAGGTTTCGTCTTGGTGTTCATGGCCTCCCCATTGACATGGGCCGCAGACAACGTCTTCCGCGCCTTCAGCGCCTGTGTGATATGTGTGGCTCCTCTGTGGGTGATGAACACCACTTTGTCTTTCACTGTCCCGCTCTTACTGCGGTGCGGGACCGTTATCCCCACTTGTTTGTGGGTCCTTCTAGATCTCTTCGGCAGTTCATTTGGCACGCTGACTTGCGTGCGGTCGTCTCCTTTATCTCGGATGCATTCCAGGCTCGTGCTGATTTACGCCGGCTCTGGTGACTTGGCCGCAGCCACGTCTGTGGCTGCCCCCCCCCCCTATCCCCCCTTCCTTCCCCTTTTCGTTTGCTCAGTTATGCCTTCGCTCTTCGCTTGGCCACTTCTTGTGGTCAGTTCTTCCTAGTTTTGGCTTGTGTGTGTGTTGTGGACATCTCATCATGCCCTCGTGGCTGGACAGATGTAAGTTCTTCTGCTTTTACAAGAGTGGAGTAAAAAAGACCAGCCCAATGTTCAGGGACCCAAACCCCAATGTTTCAAGCAATGAGTCACACCCGGCGAGCGGCCAGCTGGCGACCCACAGCCGCCGCAATGATGAAACTGACCCGACGAATGACAAAATATCCCTCCACATCTTCTTGAGCAATGATGGCTTGGTTCAAAAGCCCCTGGAGCCTCTGCAACAAGGCCAGCGCATCAGCATGCAACCCTCCAAATGTTTCAAAAGCGAAGGCTTGGAAAGCCACAGGCGGCTGCTGACGCGACAACAAGACAGCATAGCGGGTCTGCTTGTCTTGGGCAGCGCGCGCGGCGGCCCCACCCGGCACGAAGTGCAGCAAGTTGGCAACTGTGAGTGGGGAAGAGCCAACGATGTCGATATAAAGGTCACGCCCCTCCTCTTCCGTTCGCAACCCTTCGATTGAGTATGCCGTCCCTTCGGGACCTCTTGCGTCGGCATGGCCGCCAACCCTGGGAGGGCTTGCATGTCTCTTCTCGTCTCTGCCCGTCTGAGCGGGCTCAGCTTTGCACGTACTCTAGGTGGTTTAATAGTCCGTCCCGCGCCACTCTCTCTAGGCTTTTGTGGTTACGTATGAGTGTGTCCAAGTTGAGGGTTTTCCATCGATTCCGCATGGGGGTTCAGAACCTTCCTATGGATGCTGGTCGTCGTCGGGGCCTCCCCCGTTCCCACCGGTTGTGTGATCAGTGTCAGGCTGGTTTGGTGGGTGATGAACACCACCTTGTCTTTTCCTGTTCGGCCTTTCAGCCGATCCGGGACCGTTACCCCCATCTTTTTCGTTCCCCCTTTCGGTCGTTACGTCAGTTCGTCTGGCAAGATGACCTTCAGTCTGTGGTTAACTTCATTTATGATTGTTTTCAGTTTCGGTCTTAGGTTTGTGTCTTGCCCTTTGCTGGCCCTTGCCCACTCCTGGGCTGTGTCCTGGGGCTTTCCTGCCCCTTCCTTTGTGTCCTGGGGCTTTCATGCCCCTTCCTTTGTGCTCCTGGCTCCCCACTCGGTACTTTGGGTTTGTGTTTGGCCTTGATTCTTAGGGTTTGTGTTTGGTTTCTCTCGGTGTCTTGCTGCTTCGGTGTTTGGTTTTCCATCTCATCAGCCCTTTGGGCTGGGTTGATGTAATTCCTTCCTTCCTTCCTTCCTTCGCTATCACAGTGCGCGTAGAGGCCCAGGTTTCGTTTCTCGGCGCACTGTGGATCGCAATCAAGTATCATGATGGAAGGGCGTGGAAAGATACTATTGACAATCATGTTCAATCTTGTTTACTACTTTCAAATCTTGAACCCCACACCATTTATCGTGACTGATGCCATCATGAGTCCTGATGGATCAACTTTAGGTGTTC
>KV908565.1:65000-85000 GCA_002005505.1 Botryococcus braunii
CAGGGCCTGGCGTGAAGAGCTGGAGTCCTGCGCAATGCAAAAAGGAGCAATGGGAGCGCTGGAGACAGCTATGCCTAAGACCGCAGAGAACGCAGCAGTAAAACATTTCATTTTGCAGTCTGTCCCGTCCATGTGGCACGACGAAGTCAAACAGCGGGGGAGCGCTTTTGACTTCATTCAGTGGATGGCAGACCGCTGCACTGGAGGGAAGGACAGGGAAATCAACGAGAAGTGGATCAAGGGGCTCAAACAGGGCATGGTAAAGGGAGAGACAGTGCAAGAATGGTGCCACCGAGTCATCCGTATTGCCGCCTCCCTGGAGGCCAATAACCATCAGCTGAGCGACCGCCAGATCTGCAGGTATATGTATAAGGGACTACCTGCAGTCTTGCAGAACGACGCTTGGGCAATTACATCCGCCAAGTCAGACCCCTACAACATGCTGGAGACGATCCTCACTGCCATTGAGAACTTAGAGTACCAGGATATCCCGCTGGCAGAGTCAGTGCAAGTCACAGCATCAGCTGCAGCAGTTATGGCAGCAGCAGCAGCAGCCGTGCCAGCTCAGGGTGGAATCCCTGGGCCTCCCCAAGGCGCTGGAGCTGCACCGGGCGCTGGAGCAGCACCAGGAGTGGGAGCTGGAGCACCTGCTGATGGTCAGGCCCCCCATGGCCCTTCAGCTCACAACGCTGGAGGCAGGGGGCGAGGGTCTGGACGTGGCAGGAGGCCAAAGGAGGAACTGGCGTGTCGCTTCTGCAACGAGACGGGACATTTCTGGAGAGAGTGCCTGGAACTGAAGAGGCTGCAAGCTCTACGTGGCACAATGCAAGCTGCAAGTGCGGGCCCAGCTGCGTGGTGGGGCACTGGAGCTCCTCAGCAACAAGCCAGCTGGTGGGATGCTGGCCAGTCCAGAGGAGGCCCTCCCGTGGCACCCTCACATGCTCCTGGATCTGTGTCCACTATCTTCCCCTTCTTCCCAGGCTGGCATCTCCCACCACCACCTCCTCCAGGTGCTGGTGAGCCTATGTTCGTTTCGTTGAATGTGCTTACCCCTACGTCTCATGGGGCTTTCAGTACCTCGTGGCTGATAGATAGTGGTGCATCGGTGCACCTTGTACATGATCTGTCTTTACTACACAACCCAGTCCTGCATGCCCAACCCCTCCCTCTTCATTTGGCCACTTCTGACGCCAAAGGAGGGATAGCTGCAACTGGGTCTGTGTGTCTGGTCAATGCCAGACAAGAGGTGTTTTGGCTGCATAATGTGCAGTGTGTGCCCACTGCACACACTAATCTGATTTCTGTCACAGGAGCCATTCAGGATGGAGCATCATTCCTCACTGACAGTGCAGGTGGGTACACGACCATGAAAGGCCCAGCAGGCTGGTCTGGTAAGATAGCCAGAGAGCGAGGGCTGTTTTTTTTAGAATGGGTGTGTCCCGTCAAGAGCCAGCATGATGCGCAGCCACAGTCCAGTCCTCATGTTGCCTCGTATCATGCCAGGAAAGGGCACGTGTGTACAGATCGACTACTGTGGCATGCAAGGTTGGGGCATCCTGGGGTTAAGAGTATGACAAGGTTGGACAACGAAGACCTGGTTACTGGGATCAATGTGTCCCTTGCTCCATGCTCAGAGTGTTCTCCCCAGTGTGAGTCATGTATACAAGGGAAACATTCTCGCCCCCCCTTTCCAGCTTCCTCTAGGCCTGCAGAGAGTGTTTTAGATAGAGTGCATGTGGACACTGTGGGTCCCATTTCACCAGCTGCAATCACAGGAGAGCGTTTTTGGGTTACTGTTGTTGATGAAAAATCCCATCTGATAGCCTCATTGGCAGTGAAGTCGAAAAAAGTCATTCCCAAGGCCCTCATTGAGCTCTTGAAGTACTGGCAGACATTTCATGAGAAAGTGGTGAAGTGTGTGAGATCTGACAGAGGGACAGAATTTCTGAATCAGCAGTCCAAAGAATTTTGTGCTCAGCAGGGCACTAAAATGGAGACCTCAGCTCCATCCACGCCTCAGCAAAATGGACTTGCTGAGCGCATGAATCGGACTCTGAAGGAGCGCACAAGGACCCTGTTGGTGCACGCTGCAGCAGACCCTTCCTTGTGGAAGGAGGCACTGGAGTCTGCCACCCTGCTGTACAACGTGGGCCCCACCACAGGTAGGCCTCTGACCCCTACTGAGATGTTCTATGGGGTAAAGCCTGATGTTGCTTCCTTGCGCACATGGGGCTGTGTGGCACATGTTCACATTCCCCCAGGTCAGCGGTCTGTATTTGGACCAAAGACCATTCCAGGCATGTTCACTGGGTATTGCCCACAGTCCAAGGCCTATCGAGTGTACGTAGGCAATGGTGTATGGAAAGAGAGCAGGGATGTTACATTCCTTGAGCATTTGAGAGGAGGGGAGAGAGTGGGTCTGTCTAAGGTGCAACCTGGATCCTCTCAATGGCTCTCAGGAGCGTCCTCGCAGGGCAGGGGAGGCAATTCCAATGTCCCCAGCTCACCAACAGCCATTCCCGTGAATTTTTGGGAAGCAGAGGATGACCCAGTGGTGGAGTGCAAGCCCACTGGATCTCCTGCTACCACTGCCAGCTCTCCAGAGGATCACAGCAGGCTGAGGAGCTCAGTCGGACCTGTGGCTGGAGCCCCCAGCAGCCAGGATGGTTCCCCTGCCACTTCAGAGACCTCACAGCAGTCATGGTCAGTGCTGGGCCATCTTCAAAATTTAGCTCGGGGGGGTGCTGAAACGCACTCGCAGCTGGACAAACTGCAGAAGATGCAGGAGGGGGTCAGGTTCCAGGGGAAGTCTCAACATAGACTTCCCCCAGGAACCACCCTCACAAGGGATCAGCGTTATGAACAGCGCCAGGCTAGGAGGGACTCAGGGGTCCCCATGCATGACCCTGGCTCAGGCCAGGTACTTGTGAGTGAGCCACCCTTGGTAGGTCTCCCTGATTTGCAGAGGCAGGTTGAGACAGGGGAGGCTATGCTTGGAGAAGATGTTAGCGAGAAGAGTAGTGGGCTAGAAGTGCCAGCAGCAGGGGAAGCACGTAGTCAAGTTGAGCTGGTAACCAGTCATGCTTATGGGGTGCAGCCTCACACAGTAGGCGCAGCTCAGGAAAGTCAGAGTAGTGTACCTAGGTGTGAGTCCAGGAGAGAGAGAGAGAGCTGCTGCTTCCACCTGCATTGAGAAAGGTGAGAGATTGTAATGGTGGAGCGCATGAGTCTGACAGTTCAAGAGAGAGAGTTGGGGAGGGCTCTTGCAGTTCTGGCTGTACTGCAGGATCTCAACATAAGGTACAAAATGTACCTTATTCTGGGAACCAGGATCAGAGGGATATAAAAGACAACAGTCCCAGGAGTGCTGACAGTACTGCAGAGTCTCAGCATAAGGTACAAAATGTACCTTATGTCAAGCTGGGAAAGGTTCACGTGCCATCTAACCTGAGGGAAGCCCAATGCTCCCCTCAGTGGGATTTTTGGCAACAAGCAATGAGGGAAGAGATGGATTCCCTTGATACCCATGAGGTTCTAGAGTATGTGGACAGACCACATGGACAAAAAGTTATTCCTGTCCATTGGATATTCTCCACTAAAATTGATGCACATGGGAATGTCACTCGCTTTAAAGCGAGGTTAGTTGCCCAAGGGTGTAGACAGATCCCTGGGATAGTGTGAAAGGTTATGGGCAACCGGCTTTCCCTGTACAAAGCAGACAGGTCGTCAATAGACGAAGTTACTCCAGCTACAGTCCGTACGACTGTCTGCTGAGTGCCACACACAACTGTCGGACAAGACTAGCATCTGGTGATGCCCAGCATCTTTCACAACCAGTTCCGTTACATCATTATCTTGTACACAAGCACCGATCAAGAAAATCACTAGATAAGGCTCTAGACGGCTACGTTCAAGTACATGCCTATACTCCCTGAAGTCACTGTCCCTCATCTGTTTGAGTGACTACAGGGTACACTAAGCTTGTTCACTCTCACAATAGCAACAATGATACAACACACACTGCCGCACCGTACCTGTACAAAGCAGACAGGTCGTCAATAGACGAAGTTACTCCAGCTACAGTCCGTACGACTGTCTGCTGAGTGCCACACACAACTGTCGGACAAGACTAGCATCTGGTGATGCCCAGCATCTTTCACAACCAGTTGGTATTCACTCCGGTGGGGCAGCCTTAAGAGTTCATCCGACAAACGTGTGATCTAGATAGGATTGTACCTTATGTTCGAAAACGTCCAGAATCTGCCGTGTCTCAAGGTACCTTATGTTCTCAATGGACCCATATCCTAATAGTGCACACATGAAGATCACTTAAAGCACAAGGCATTCAATAATAATGTTCAGAACTCAACACTTCCCCTTGCCTGCATGCTTTAAGTGTATCTTCTCAAACCTAGTGAATCACGATGACCAACAAACACGGGCTTGGCAAGTGGCTTGGTCATAATGTCAGCCACATTGCGAGCAGATTCCACATAGAGGATATCTACCTGCCCAAGTGCCATAGCTTCCCTAGCGTAGTGGAAGCTTACTGCAACGTGCTTTGTGAATTTGGAATTCAGGGGGTTCCGTAAATTAGAAATGCATCCTTGGTTGTCACAGAAAATTTTGACCCTCCAAGGTGCAGCCCCTATCTCTTCCAAGAAGCCCCTTAGCCAATCGGCTTCCTTCACAATATGGCCAGCTGCCATAAACTCATCTTGCACAGTTGAGGTAGCAACTGAGCTCTGCTTCTTGCTTCCCCAAACCACGGCACTACCATAGACTGATAGAACATAGCCAGTGGTGGAATACCTGGGGTCCAGGTCCCCAGCATAGTCGGCATCAACATAGCCTTCTAGCTCAGGGCCCTTTCCACCCAGAGTAAGAGCTAACTCTCTGGTATCTCTCAAGTACTTCAGCACTCGAATGGCCTCATTCCAGTGTGAGGTAGTGGGTGTCATTCTATACCTTGACAACACTCCAACAGCCTGAGAAATGTCAGGCCGGGTCGTATTGGCTATGTACAGTAACGATCCAATCAACTCGCAGTATCGATGACCAGGTGGCAGAGGGGTACCAGCCCCATGTGACATACCATCTGAGGACTCGGGTCTGCTGCTAGCCACGAAGTCCTTGGACATGGGGGTATCAACCCCACGTCCATCATCAGCAACGCCAAACTTCTCCACAAGAGCATCAATCTTGGGAGTGCAACTCATGGAAATAGTGCCCTGAACTCTATTGCGTAGGACCTGACACCCCAGGAAATCATTCACCTCTCCCAAATCATGGATGGTGAAGTCCTTCTTCAATAACTCTTTCCCCCACTCAATCTCTGCAACCACTCTGGCAACTATGAGAAGATCATCGACATAAACAAGAATAAACGACAGATTACCATCAGGGGCCCTCCTGATGTATACCCCAGCGTCGCTCTTGCACACACTATACCCCATCACGCTCAACTTGTCGCTCAAGGTCTTGTGCCAAGCCCGTGGGGCTTGCTTAAGACCGTAGAGTGCCTTCCTGAGCTTGCACACAACTCTCGTGTTGCCATTCTCAAATCCTGGTGGTTGGGTCACATAGACCTCTTCCTCCAACTCCCCATTGAGAAAAGCTGTCTTGATATCCACTTGGTGGATCTCAAGATTTTGTGTGGCAGCCACTGCCAGCACAGCTCTCCTAGCACCATAGCTGCTGGTAGGTGCAAAAACCTCACCAACATCTATACCAGGAATCTGTCTGCAACCCTGGGCAACCAATCTTGCTTTAAACCGAGTGACAGTCCCATGTGCATCGTTTTTTGTAGAAAAAATCCAATGAACAGGGATAACTTTCTGCCCATGGGGTCTTTCCACATACTGCATAACCTCATGGGTGTCTAAAGACTCCATCTCCTCTTGCATTGCCTGCTGCCAAAACTCCCACTGAGGTGAGCGCTGGGCTTCCCTCAAGTTTGAGGGCACGTGAACTTTTCCCAACCTGACAGAAGGTACACTCTGTACCTTATGCTGTGGTGCAGCAGGGCTGTCAGCCTTACTGGTGCTGTTCCCTTCTCTCTCTCTCTCTCCCTGGTTGCCAGAATAAGGTACATTATGTACCTTATGCTGGGACTGGGCAGTACTGCCGGGATTATCTGATTCCTTCTCAAGTCTCTCTCTCTCTCCTTGACTACTGGACTCATGTGCAGCACCCTTACATTCTCGCACCTTCCGCAATGCAGAGGGGAGCAGGAGCTCTCTCTCTCTCCTGGACTCACACTTGGCACACTACCCAGACTTGCCTGAGCTGCGCCTACAATGTCAGCCTGCACACCATAAGCATGACTAGCCAGTGACTGGGATTGGGCACCAGCTTCCCCTACTGCTGGCATGTCTAACCCACTGCTCTCATCTCTTACATCTGCACCGAACATAGCCTCGACTGTCTCAACCTGCCCCTGCATATCAGGGAGACCAACCATGTTTGGCTCACTCAGAATTGCCTGACCTGGGTCAGGGGCATGCAATGGGATGTCAGAATGCTCTCTCCTAGCCACGCGCTGTACATAACGCTGCTCCCTTGTCAGGGTGGTCCCTGGAGGAAGGGGAATTTGTGACTTCCCCTGCATTCGCAACCCCTCTTGTACCTTCTGCATTTTTTCTACCTGGGATTGAGTTTCTACACCCCCCCTGGCCAGATTCTGCATATGCTCAAGCACCGACCACGAGTGCTGAGATGGTTCTGGGGTCCCAACAGTAGAATCCAGGCTGGTGGGGGTTCCTTGGTCATGTGCTGCTATGGTCCCGTCTCCAGACTGATCCCCAGCACAAAGTCCAGAGGTCCCAGGAGCCCCAGTGGAAAGCGTCTCCACTCCATGGTCATCCTCCTCATCCCAGAACGTGGGTGGAGCAGCAGAGAGAATTGCTTGAGGCGTTGCCAGATTCTCACTGCCAAGGGGGGGTGATATCCTAGAATCATAGACAGACCCAGGCTGGACTTTTGATAGACCCACTCTCTCAGCCCCCCTCAAGTGCTCGATAAAGCTGACGTCCCTACTCTCCTTCCACACTCCATTCCCCACGTACACACGATACGCTTTAGACTGGGGACAATAACCAGTAAACATTCCAGGGATGGTCTTGGGCCCAAAAACAGACCTTTGGCCACTGGGAATGTGCACATGGGCTACACAGCCAAACGTGCGCAGCACAGACACATCAGGTTTGACACCAAAGAATAATTCCATGGGGGTCAGGGACCTGCCTGAAGTAGGACCCACATTGTAGAGGAGGGTAGCTGTCTCAAGCGCCTCCTTCCAAAGGGAAGGGTCTGCTGCAGCATGGACCAACAGAGTCCTTGTTCGTGTAGCGCGCGGCAGGCAGACTCCGCCAGGGTTAGCCCCGTCGGATGCCAAGCGGTACATTAGGCTAGGCGTAGCCTCTTTAGGCTTCGCGCTAGCACATACGGTGTGGCGCTCGGGCCACACTGGCACTTTCATCGGTGCAAACAATTCGGATAACTTTACAGTTCGCTCCTTCAGGGTCCTATTCATCCTCTCCGCCACCCCATTCTGCTGAGGCGTGTAGGGCGCTGAGGACTCCATCTTAGTGCCCTGCTGAGCACAAAACTCTTTGAATTGCTGGTTCAGGAACTCTGAACCCCTGTCAGTCCTCACACACTTCACAACCGTGCCTCGTTGGGTCTGCCAAAACCGGAGCAGGTCTATCACAGCCTTTGGGATGCAATCCTTTGACTTCACAGGCAGGGAGGCAACTTGGTGTGAACTTTCATCCACTACAGTGACCCAATATCGTTCACCTGTGATGGCAGGAGGTGATATGGGACCCACAGTATCCACATGGACTCTATCGAGTGGGTTATGTGCAGGCCTGGAAGATACAGGAAAAGGAGGTCTGGAGTGTTTCCCTTGTATACACGATTCACAGTGCTTGGGGCACTCAGAGCAGGGAGCAAGGGAGATATTGATTCCTGTAACCAGATCTTCCTTGGAGAACCTCTGCATGCTGCTGGCACCAGGATGACCTAACCCAGCATGCCACAGAGATCTCTCGCTACACACGTGTCCTATCCTAAGATGAGACGCCTCAGCCATGTGATCAATATGTCTGCAGCCAACTTGCTGCCCTCTGACAGGACTAACAAACTCCCAAAAAAACAGACCTCGTGCGCGGGTGATATCTCCACACCACCCTTCAGGTCTCTTCATGGCTGTGTAACCACCTGCAGTGTCAGTCAGGAAAGATGCTCCATCCTGAATTGCACCAGTGACTGAAATGAGGTTGGTATGCGCAGAAGGAACACACTGCACATTGTGCAGCCAGAATACTTCATGCCTTGCATTCACAAGGCATACAGACCCAGATGCAATGATTCCTCCCTTGGCGTCTGAGGTTGCCAAGTGCAGAGGAAGAGGCTGTCCATGCATAACTGGATTATGGAGCAATGAGAGATCAGTGACTATATGCACAGAGGCACCACTATCTATTAACCAAGATGTGCTGCTAGCTCCATGCGAAGTTGGGGCAAGCACATTGAGAGAGATAAACATCGCCTCACCAGAAGGAGGGGGTGGAGGTGGTAAATGCCACCCCGGAAACGTGTGTTGACTTGTTGGATAGTTATATGCTGAAGGTGGTCCAAGGCTGGAAGCGGATGAAGGCGGGCCACCCCGGCCAGATCCATGGTCCCACCAGGCTTGAGGAGACGACTGTGGGCCTCCCTGGCCCCAGTAAGCTGCAGGCCCAACGCTTGCCGCTTGCATGTTTTGATGCAGACCCTGCAGCTGCCTGAGCGGTCCGCAGTCAGTCATGAAGTGGCCCTTTGCCTTGCAGAAGTGGCATGTAAGCTCCTCTCTGGGCCTTCTTGCCCTGCCAGGTCCACGCCCCCTGCCACCAAAAGTAGTTGCAGAGGGGCCAGCGGGAGGCTGTTCGTTTGCTGGTAGTGCTGCTCCAACTCCCGCTACTGCTCCCACTCCTGGTGCAGCTCCAGCGCTTGATGACGCTCCAGCTACCCCCCCAGAGGGACCAGCCACTGCTGCAGCTGCCATGGCCTGAGGTGTTCCCTCTGCAGGTGGGTCCTTGTACCCACGGCTGGCTGCGGCGCGCAGGATTCTTTGAATCAGCTCCAATGGCGGCTTGTCGGTGGCCATAACCTCCAGGGACTCGAGCCTCAGCACAGGAGGGAGGCCCTTCACCATCAGCTCCCCAACATTGTGGTCCAAGAGGATGAACGCGTTGTTTCTGAGACTTGTAGCCAGATCCATCATTCTGTAGAGGTAGACCTTGAGTGTCTCCCCTGTCTTGATGCCCTGCTCCATTTCCTTGTACCACTCAAGGTTGATGTCTTGGTTGCTCCCTCCAGTGTGACTGTTCTTCACCCACGTGATGAAGTCGAACGCTGCTTTGTGGCATGAGATCTGAGAATGCCAGATGACTGGAACTGACTGGATCAGCCACTGCTTGATGGCTGAGTTCTCCACCGACCCTGGCATTGGCCTCTCCAAAGCCGCTCTGACCCCCTTGGTGTTTGCGCACGCCTCCAAGCCTTCATACCAAAATTCAAAATTGCGCCCTCCATCATCAAGCATGACAGTCATCTTTGGATTAGAGGTATTGGGGATGTAGGCTGCCTTGTCAATCTCCACCTTTGGTTCTGCAGTGGCTGATTGTGTCCCGGTCATAGACTGCCCTGGAGTGGCCCCACTGACTTCTCCAGGTTGAGACATTGCTGTTTCACTGCTACTTTCCTTTTCTTTGCCCCTTTTTGTCATACTATTGTCACTTCACCAGCCAAACTTACTCATAAACTTCTGGAATGCAGCAATACCCTACAATTCCCTCCATGTCATGGAAATTTACCAGCCAGTCTTGCACAGTAGTAGCAGATATGTTCCCCTCAGAAGTTTGCGCCGGAGTCCGGCCCGACTCACTCAGTGCTTCTAGACAACGTCTATGAATGATAAAGCACAGCTAAAACTTCAATTATGAATTTCCCAGAAAGGTAAACTGTGAGTAAGATAATGGTCCTGGTACACTCGAGTTCCCTTGCGCCGCTGCGCCATGCTCGAGCTCCATTGTTGACGCTTACGTCTGACCCATCCGTAGACGACCTTCACTCCTGCTTTTACTTGGCTCAGCTGGAAGGGCGTGGGCCCATAACCTGTGAAAGGTTATGGGCAATCGGCTTTCCCTGTACAAAGCAGACAGGTCGTCAATAGACGAAGTTACTCCAGCTACAGTCCGTACGACTGTCTGCTGAGTGCCACACACAACTGTCGGACAAGACTAGCATCTGGTGATGCCCAGCATCTTTCACAACCAGTTCCGTTACATCATTATCTTGTACACAAGCACCGATCAAGCAATCACTAGATAAGGCTCTAGACGGCTACGTTCAAGTACATGCCTATACTCCCTGAAGTCACTGTCCCTTATCTGTTTGAGTGACTACAGGGTACACTAAGCTTGTTCACTCTCACAATAGCAACAATGATACAACACACACTGCCGCACCGTACCTGTACAAAGCAGACAGGTCGTCAATAGACGAAGTTACTCCAGCTTCAGTCCGTACGACTGTCTGCTGAGTGCCACACACAACTGTCGGACAAGACTAGCATCTGGTGATGCCCAGCATCTTTCACAACCAGTTGGTATTCACTCCGGTGGGGCAGCCTTAAGAGTTCATCCGACAAACGTGTGATCTAGATAGGATTGTACCTTATGTTCGAAAACGTCCAGAATCTGCCGTGTCTCAAGGTACCTTATGTTCTCAATGGACCCATATCCTCATAGTGCACACATGAAGATCACTTAAAGCACAAGGCATTCAATAATAATGTTCAGAACTCAACAGATAGATGTTGGGGAGGTATTTGCACCCACCAGCAGCTATGGGGCAAGGAGGGCTGTGCTGGCAGTGGCTGCCACACAGAATCTTGAGATCCACCAAGTGGATATCAAGACGGCTTTTCTCAATGGAGAGTTGGAGGAAGAGGTCTATGTGACTCAACCACCAGGATTTGAGAATGGCAACACGAGGGTTGTGTGCAAGCTCAGGAAGGCACTATACGGTCTAAAACAAGCCCCACGGGCTTGGCACAAGACCTTGACCGACAAGTTGAGCGTGATGGGGTATAGTGTGTGCAAGAGTGATGCGGGTGTATACATCAGGAGGGCCCCTGATCGCAACCTGTCCTTTATTCTTGTTTATGTTGATGATCTTCTCATAGTTGCCAGATTGGTTGCAGAGATTGAGTGGGGGAAAGAGTTGTTGAAGAAGGACTTCACCATCCATGATTTGGGAGAGGTGAATGATTTCCTGGGGTGTCAGGTCCTACGCAATAGAGTTCAGAGCACTATTTCCATGAGTTGCACTCCCAAGATTGATGCTCTTGTGGAAAAATTTGGTGTTGCTGATGATGGGCGTGTGGTTGATACCCCCATGTCCAAGGACTTCGTGGCTAGCAGCAGACCCGAGTCCTCAGATGGTTTATCACATGGGGCAGGTACCCCACTGCCACCTGGTCATCGGTACTGTGAGTTGATTGGATCGTTGCTATATATTGCCAATACGACCCGGCCTGACATTTCTCAGGCTGTTGGAGTGTTGTCAAGGTATAGAATGACACCCACTACCTCACACTGGAATGAGGCCATTCGAGTGCTGAAGTACTTGAGAGATACGAGAGAATTAGCTCTCACTCTGGGTGGAAAGGGGCCTGAGCTAGAAGGCTATGTTGATGCCGACTATGCTAGGGACCTGGACCACAGGTATTCCACCACTGGCTATGTTCTATCAGTCTATGGTAGTGCCGTGGTTTGGGGAAGCAAGAAGCAGAGCTCAGTTGCTACCTCAACTGTGCAAGCCGAGTTTATGGCAGCCGGCCATATTGTGAAGGAAGCCAACTGGCTTAGGGGCTTCTTGGAAGAGATTGGAGCTGCACCTTGGAGAGTCAAAATTTTCTGTGACAACCAAGGATGCATTTCCAATTTACGGAACCCCCTTTATTCCAAATTCACAAAGCATGTTGCAGTAAGCTTCCACTATGCTAGGGAAGCTATGGCACTCGGGCAGGTAGATATCATCTATGTAGAATCTGCTCGAAATGTGGCTGACATTATGACCAAGCCACTTGCTAAGCCCGTGTTTGTTGGTCATCGTGATTCACTAGGTTTGAGAAGATACACATAAAGCATGCAGGCAAGGGGAAGTGTTGAGTTGTGAACATACATTATAGAATGCCTTGTGCTTTAGATGATCTTCAAATGTACATTATTAGGATACGGGTCCACTATCCACATAAGGTACCTCAAGACACGTTCGGAGGAGGTCTATTTCGAACATAAGGTACAATCTGATTTAGATTACGCGTTAGTGTGAAAGGACTATTAAAGCTGCGATCACCGCATAGTCGAGCAACTGGTTTGGAAAGATACTGGGCACATAAGGATGCCAGTCTTGTTCATGCAGTTGCATGTGTCTAAAGAGCAGACAGTCGTCAAGGACTGTAGCTGGAGAGGCACGAACTTACGACCTGTCTGCTTGCTTACAGGATACGCCACTGCCCATAACCTTTTACACACACACACCCCCCCCCTCACACACACACACACACACACACACACACACACACACACACACACACACACACACACACACACACACACACACACACACACACACACAGCCTTTCGTTCTTTGCTCTCCCCTCGCCTTCCCTTTTGCCTCAGTTTTTTCTGACTTCTCCCCCTCTTCATTCTCGATCTCCGTTGCAAAGTTCCAGTGGTGGCAAATACAGTGGCACTGCCCCTTTAAACGTTCGTTGATGGTCCCTGCCTTCTGCATACCAGGATGTATGACACTTGGTCAATGGGACTGGGATAGCGTTTGCGGGTGGGCCCTAATCCTGCCCCAGTGATCCCTGCCGAGCGTTTACGGGTGATCCCTGGCAACGCCTCTGGCACAGGTGCCAGCACGTGCCACGGTGGAATCGCACGGGAACACCAGGATCTCATCAGTCTTTGGGGTAGTTCTCGACATGGTAATGAATCGCAGCCTCGTTTTCAAAAGTGTCAAAATTCTTCGCATGTTTTAAGTAGGAAATGTCCGCAGGTTCTATATTATTGGATAGTCTGGGAGCGGTTGATCAAAAACAGGACCCAGACGGAGTTCCCGTGATTGACGGGAGCGACCTCTGCAAGAGCTTCGAAGATGGATCACTGTCTCATAACCCTATTGTGAGCCAGATACGTGACGCGTGTACTCGCTGGGGGTTTTTCCAGCTTGTGAACCATGGAATCCCTTCAGAGGGACTCATCTTACTTCAGGAGGAAGCTAAAAGGTAGTATAGAAGACCACTGTGCAATTCAGTTTAAAGCAGTGGTTTTATGAGAGTTTTCTTGAAAATCTGAATGTAATGGTGTGGGCGGACTGTTCCTATCGCCAGATCACCGGCTCGTCAGTTCGTATCAACACTGTAACTTTCGCAACCTCCTTCATCTTGTACTGTGCCACAAATGCCTTGTATGTTGGATGCCGGCTCTGTAATTGTATGAGTGAGTGTGGATATTGCGGGTGGTCCAGAGAGTTGCAAATGAGGGTTTGACGGATGTAGGACACACCACTGTCTGTATGGGAACTTTCTAACCATCAGCTAAGAGGGGTGGGACGACAGATTTTTTTCTCTGCCACTAGAGAAGAAGGTGACGTGCAAGCGAAGCGTGGATAACGCATGGGGATTTTTCAATGATGAGCTTACAAAGCAGAAGCTGGACATGATGGAGGGTTTTGACGTGGGTCACCCGCCGCGCCCCGACCTCCCTGATGATGCCCCTGAGAATAAGTATGGTGCTCCCTCTTTTATCATGCACTTGCTGAAAGATTGGCTGTGCTGCTGTGCGACAGAGCAGGTAGATGGCTACTGTGCGGCATGCAGGGCATCGATATTTTGCTTTATGTGATTCAGCATTTGAGCGTAGAGTCCAGCTGTCTATATAGGAGGCGGTCTATGTAGAGCCCAAGATGCAGTGTTCTATGTAGAACCCAAATATCTTTCTGTGTACAAAGGTAATATGTCCGACAATGTTCCCCAAGAAATCTATGTTGCTTTCCTGCAATCCTTCCAGGGTAACGCGGTGCACAGCCCCCTTGTTTCCATTTCCAAGCTGGTGGCTGGTAATCGCTGAAAGCCTGGTCTATCGGTCATAGGGGCCAAATCCCAGGTTCTCAGCCTCCAGGTTACTCCAGCAAGCTTGAAGCCTTTCCTCAAATGCCCTGCTCCAAAGCCCGAAGATCTGTTTCACCTTCTCAAGTGACTGGCTTTCCGCCGTCCCTGATCAAGTATCCGGTTCTGAGTCTCCTCCTCCTGCTCCTCCTCCTGCTCCTCCTCCTCCTCCTCCTCCTCCTCCTCCTCCTCCTCCTCCTCCTCCTCCTCCTCCTACTCCTCCCCCTCCTCCTCCATCCACCTATGCGTCGTTTCCCCCCCCCCTCCTCAATGGGTCTTTTGAAATGATCGTGGACCTTCTCAGATGACCATGACTCTCCCTCCTGTTCTCAAGACAAGCATGGCTTCTCTTCATGCTCGTGGTTTGGCCGTCCAGGACGTGAAGCCTTGCTGGTGCAGGACTCTGGATGGCGCCAATCGGTGGCCCTCAGGAGAGCCCGTCTTTCGAGAGACAATCGAGCAGTACTTGAAACAGGTCGAGCAGATTGCCTTTGCATTGACAGGAGCATTTGCAGCGGGCCTGGGCCTCCAGCAAGACTCACTGAGGCAACTTTTCCAGCCCTATCATTCCGCGTTCCTTCGCCTGAATTACTATCCCCCCCCTAGTGCCCGGGAGGGCCCATTAGCTGCACAGAGGAATGAGGCGGTAGCAGGGGAGGAGCCCGAGCTTGGGATCCATCCCCACAAAGACGCCGGGTTTCTCACAGTCATCGTGCAGGTTAGTCACATGGTCACGTGGACCCCGGTTCCCAGACACCTTTTGTCAAAAAGTCACCTCAGCAGAGGCCTTCATGCTCGCAAGTGCCTTAAGGCACACATGCAACACTGGTCGAGTCCCCCCTCCCTTCAACCTGAACAAAATAAAAAGGGCTGAAGGGAGGATAGACCCCTGTGCTGTTTGTGGTACATGCGTGTGATGATTTGGGACACATTAACAGAGCGGGTGGCGTTCAAAAATTGGTAAAATGTGCGTTCCAGAGATGGTTATGTTGCTTCCATGCTACCAATCATTATTCTCTCATCAAGGATGAAAATTTTGGTATTGCCCAGAATCTCCTCCTTGTCTCAGGCCCTCCCTTTGTTTCCCCCATTTTTGCCCCTTCCTCCCCGGGCCCCTCCCCCTTAGACCTTCTCCGTGCGCTTTCTCCCTACCTTCCTGCCATTTCCACCCCCCCCCTCACGTTGCCCCTCCCTTGCCCTCTCTCTCGGTCCCTGCCTCTCCCAATCTCCGGCCCCCCTCCCTTACCCTGTACTTCATCCCACTGCTACACCCTGACACTTACCTGTCACATATGGTTTTCTTTCTCAACCCCCCCCCCCCCCCACCCGTCAGTCAGACTGAATGGATACTTGGCGGTTGGCAGGGGATGGTGGCCGGGCTTCAGGTATATGACACCCAGGGAGGGCAGTGGCACACCGTCGAGCCTATAGAAGACGCCTTAGTGATCAATGTGGGTGATATGGCTCAGGTATGTGTTTATATAGCGCGCAACAAGTTCTTTCTTGGCATTTCTCTTTTGCGTCTTTGGAGGGAATGCTGCGTCCTGCTGCTCTAGGCTTTTAAACCTCTGTCTTGCTCTGAATTACATGCGTGCACGTGGTCGTCACTAACCAGGGTGGGCAGCTTCACTATTGGTCATTTGAAATTCTACGACGGACCGAACTTTGTGTTCAATAACAACTAAAACATGGCTTCAAAGTCATCATGATCTACAATTTACACACAGTCATTATATAACACTCTGTCATCACATATCATGCAACGTGCCCGTTTGGGGCATCTTCGCATCGGCATTCTCATCGTCTTTGTGCTGTTCGCTCCTGCTGCCCCTCTTGGTGGAGATCTCTTGTGTGATTCTTCAGTGCCGTGGGGTTGTATATTCGTATCAGTTTTGCCAGAACTGCGACGCTTGTCGCTTTCGGTGGTTTCTCTTGAGCAAGATAAGTCTCATAACGTTTGGGTGGGGTGTCGCTGGGCCAGGTGCTGAGCAATGACAAATACAAGGCGCCATTGCACAGGGTGCTCGCATCGAAGGATGTCCCGCGGTACTCGGCCCCGTACTTTTTCAACCCTTCATATGACGCTGTTTGCGGCCCACTGCCGCCATGCATAGATGCTGAGCACCCTCCCGCATTCAGGTGAGTTTCGGTCAGAAATACGTTTGCTGATTGATGCGGGAATCTATGTGGCATGCCTCGTTGGACTTCGAGTCTTTCGTAGACAATGGCGGGGGCAAGCAAAGGGTGGGACACAATTTGAGGAATGGAAATATGCAGGAATGTACTGCCTGCCAGCTCGATGCTCATGATATGTGAAGGGACTAACACGGCCCAACGTTTTGGAGGTAGTCCAGTTGCCATGCACTAACTTACGAGTGTGCTATCCACTCGTTTGCCAGACAGGCTGTGAATGATTTCCAGTCATTGTGCTCTGGGTACTTCATTCTCGTCATTGTGCGCTGAGTGCCAAAGAGATTTTCATGGAGTTGGTGCTGGGCTGACGTGGAAGCACCTCTGCAGGCCAGTTCCCTGGGGAGAATTCCGTTTGCAGCGGTATGCTGGAGACTATGCCGACCTTGGCGAGGAAATCCAGATTGACCATTACCGGCTGCCTGCTTCCGGCCAGGCAGCTGCAGCGTCAGCCTGAAGCACCCCGTTCCGTTTGTGTAAGGAGAGAGTTTGCCCCCCCATGGGGGGGGGGGGGTTTGAAGGGGGTGGGAGGGAGAACCGAGGAAAGGAGGATGGGGGTTGAGAGAGAGGGGTTTGGGGGAGGGGGAGGGTTTGCAAGTACTTGGGATCTCACCGCACCGTGTATCTCATATATGATGAACACTATTGGCCAGAGAGGTACTGGAATATGCAGGATATCCCCATATTCCACTTCCACCATGGCCCACGAAAATCGTCCCAAGAATTGAGATCAGTCACAGAATGGCAAAGGTTAGGTTGCAAGGAGCCAGGCCAATGAATTTTGGCTTCTCTAGAAGCAGATGCAAAACTTGCCCCGGATTGTTTACTTAAGCTTAAAGATGCCAATCAGTGATATCATCCCCCTACAGTCCAATTGACCAACCGTCACCAAACTCCGATCGGCAAACTGCCGCTTTTGGGCCCCATGGACACGTACCAGTCAACCCACGTGTGGGACAGTTCGACTCACAATGTAGCACGTGACTCTCCCCCTGTCATGGCCTAGCTTTGAATCGTACCAAAAGCTTTGAATCCTGTCTCTGCTCCAAGTTGGTTCATGAATGGGTGATCACCATCACAGCAGAAAACGTTTTTTGAATCGGCAATGATATCACAACACAATGGCTTGCACACCTGACAGGCCCACGAACTTCCACACTGTAATGTATTGAGTGGAGGCTGCCGTATCTGTCAGCGGTACGTGTGCATGTAGAAGGTCATATCCTGTGAACACCACCTTTCCATGTTAATGACTATCTAGACCAGCTCTCTCGTCGTCTAGAAGTGCCGACTGCTGTCTTCCAGGGCGCCCTTTGCCCTCAGCAGTCTCAGGAGTTTAACGGCCACTCCCTACCGTATGCTACTAACCAGTGTGGACCTCTCAACACACAAGTAGCATCTCACTGTTCTTCCAACAGTAACAACAAGCTTGCAAACTCCAGTACTGTATGTGCAAAATATCGTTTTACCCTGAAACCATACAATAGTGAGCAATCAGTTAAAAGCTTGGAGCTCGAGCAAAGATGCATTCCACATCCATTCGACTGTTACAATGGTTTGATATATTTACCTGTGAACACCACCATTCAATGACTATCTAGACCAGCTCTCTCACTGTCGTCTAGAAGTGCCTGCACCCGGGGCGTTACGTCTTACTGGTGTGTTCATCAGCGTTTATTAAATATAACTAAACCACAGTCAACCAACACACAAACTATCATCATGCGTGCACGTACCGACTGCTCCCTTCCTTTGCCCTCGGCAGTCTCAGGAGTTCAGCGGCCACTCCCTACAGTACTGCACAACATGTGAAGCCATTAGATTTCTTAACTAAACAGTTATTCCAACCAGGAGACGCTTGCTTGTTATCCGTGTCCGCACTTACCGCTACTAACCAGTGTGGACCTCTCAACACACAAGGAGCATCTCACTGTTCTTCCAACACTAACAACAAGCTTGCAAACTCTTGTTCAACAGACACATGTATTACTTCAAGATCATCAACAATATCAGCATCCATGTGCCTAAACCCTGCGATCGCAGCCAACCGGCTGCGACCGTTACTTTTGCCCCAGATCTCAAACTTAACAGTATTGTATGTGCAAGTTATCGTTTTACCCTGAAACCATACAATATATTGTATGGCTTCAGGGTACATAGTGAGCAATCAGGTAAAAGCTTGGAGCTCGAGCAAAGATGCATTCCACATCCATTCGACTGCCAAGCCCGTTTGCGATCTGGCGTTTCTATGCTTCCTGATCATAGTCGACAGTAACGGTACACATCTCTTCGAGATGCTGTACCGTACTGCATGGTCACATAAACAATTCTGACTTGGCCCTATGCCAACGTGTAACTCTACTGCTACACCAGCTGGTGTTCTAAACAAAACACACGTTTACACACTCAATGGAGTCATTGACTTGTGACCACAACGTCACTTGTTCAAGACCTGTACTGCATGGAGGTAGCTATATGACCATCCTAAGTGATCAACACACATTGTCCTGGATATGCAAGCAGGCGTATCTGCGGCCTTGTACTCCACTCGTGGAGAAGTTCAAGTTATACAATGTTTTCTAAAACCACTTAGTAAACTGATAGAGCCCTTGTACATTCGACCTAGTATCTAGGTACGTTCGTCATCACGTAACCATACGTACTTATCAGTTTACACAACACACACGCTCCACCTGCCACGCACTTTAAAGTAAATAACAGAGGAGCAAGGCCTGGCGCGGTTCCTGGTGCTCACAATGGAAGGCGTCACAGTACTGGCCATGGGGTACCGTTCAGCAAAAGTCTCCCTCACCTTCCTTATTGTAAGTTGTCAGCGACAACTAACAAACTTCCAATGTCGCCCGCTTTTCAGTAGAAACTTACATCATGGAGTTCTGTCGTCACATGCAAGAAAGGTAAACGTGTCATACATAACATAGGTAACGTGTTCTGGGTACAGGGAGCAGGATCGTGGCAACGAGGGGGAAAAAAACGGGATTTTAAAAGGGGGGGGGGGGGAGAATAAATGGGTCTATCCCGTCTATCCCGTACACGGACATGTTGCCGCATCCGGTACCTTGTACCCAGAAGCAGTACAGTCCGGGCCGGCTGTTGTCCTAAAACTTGGCTGACCGGGCAAATCAAAAAGGAATAACAATGTTGTAGAAACCACAAGGTGTTTCATGCCCTCTCTTCGGCTTTTTGGTAGGCGTTGGCGCACTAGCACAGACATCCTAGCGGTGCCCTGCCTGTTCGGCACTGCCATCGCTGTGAGTTACATCGCGGTGTTTTCAGCAATTGGAGGCCACCTTCACTTATGGAGTGAGTGTGGCAAAGGGGGAAAGCATTATATTGCTGCGTCATTTGGACTCTTCGCCGTTTTCGCTGCTTCTCTCTTGAACCAAGTTTCAATAACTCTGGTGTCGTTGCGAGGTGAGAACGCATCTTTTCCCCTTAAGATCAAAACATTTGTGATTAATATGTGAAATTTTTCCTTTGGTTTGCTTGATATCCTCCCCTCAAGACTGCTCCCGCTGTCTTCATGTCAATGAGCAGATCACACATGTATCCCGTGGTATCCCCT
>KV908565.1:90000-92500 GCA_002005505.1 Botryococcus braunii
AGTTTCCTGTTGTTCACATTGGTTTACAACCCATTTCCAACCAGGGGAGGTTCCCCTCTCAACGCCTTCGAATTTCAGCAACCCGATGCGTGTGTAGGCCTTACACACGTACATCTACGGTGCGAGGCCCAGGGACGGAGGCATCTGAAGACGAAGCGAGCGAGCGAGCGAGCAGTGCACAGGGCGAGCAGACCCATGTGGGGAGCAGCACAGCGCAATTCCAGGGGGGTGCACCTTTGGCCGCGCCGCTGCCGATGCCTTCGCCGACAAGATCCGGTGCGGAAGCCGGTCCCGTCGGCCCGTCCACTCCCCAACAGCCCACTCCCGTGTCCAATCAAGGCGCAGGACGTGGAGCAGACGCCGGCCTTCGCAAACCGTCAGAGCTGCGGAGAGGAGGGCGCGCCGGCAAAGCCGCGGGCCTCTTGCATGCTGTGGGCGCTCGGAAAGTGCGCAAGCAGCAGCAAGAGAACCGGAGGGGCCGTGGAATCGACGTTGCTGGAGAGGCGGCGCCTGGGGATGCCCCCCTGGCACTTGCAGGGGAAGAGGAGGAGGAGGAGGAGGAGGAGGAGGCCCCACGCCTGCACCCCCCGGAGGGAAACAGCCCGAGAGCTGGTGCCAGTCGTGGACGCAGCACGGTGGCCAGCCCGACGGAGGAGGAACAAGCCGCGTTGAATGCGTCGGGCAGCGTTTTGTCAGATCCGCAGGCAACGATGATTGCGAGCGGGAGGGCCCTCACAGATCTCGACTGGCAGCCGCCAGAGGAGGGCTTTCCGCACAACGGCAGCCCGAAAGGAGAGATTCTCCGGCGGTCGGTGGTTTCGGAAGCGGACGCTACGCGGGGTGAAGCTACGGGTGCGGTATGGTCGCCGCACAGCCCGGGGGATGTGGATGGAACCCAAGGGGATGCTCGGCCTTTGGAGGAGGTCGTGGGGGAGTTTCGGTCCCCCCTGGGCCAGGCGCCGAACCCGCCGCCTCCCCCTGTGGTGGGTCCGGGGGAGGACCCCCCGGCGGAACTGGCCCGCAAGTTTGCCAGCATATCAACCCCGCAGCCGGGCCCGCGACCTGGGCACGGCACCCCCTCGACGTGGAGCAGCGGCAGCTCGCGTAAAAAAGGGGGCCCTGCGTCGTTTGTCTTTACCCCGAGCTCGGGCACCCTGGACGCGGCAGCAAGTCTGGACGAAGTTGAGAGGCGCAGTGCCCTGTCGGCTACTAGCCCGACAGCGAGCCGGGACCCGCAGATTTCGGGATCTGTCTCGGATCAGATGAGGCATGCTGAGGCCGTGCCAGAAGCCGTCTTGAGATCGGATGGCACGCGCCCGACGAGAGATGCGGGTTCAGAATCGAGCGATGCGATAGGAAAAGGCGCTGGGGCCGCGGGTGCTGCTTTCCGGGACAAGCAGACCGACCCCGCCTCCGTCCGCAAGCTCGGGTTGGAGAGTGGGGAGAGCCACGGGAGGCCGCCGAGGTGGCCTTCGCTGGCAGGCAAGAAAACCCCCTCAGCCGATGACCTGCTGGCGTTGGTTGGCGAGCATCACGAAGAACGTGAGGGAATGGCGGAAAGCAGGGACAGGAGGAGGCCCCTGGGTAACCCAGAGGGATCCCCCCAGCGCGAGCTCTCGGGGTCTCAACTGAGCTACCTCGGTTTCAGAAAGGACACCCACGGAAGCGCGATGGTGGGGAAAAAGAGCGCCTCGGCCGACGACGTCATGGGGCTGGAGAGAAAGCCACCGCTGAAGGGCATCCTTAAGAAGAGTGCTTCCGCGGATAACATGTTTTTGGATCTGGGGCGACACCGCCGCAGTCGCAGCCCCTCCCCAGCTGGGCGGAGGCAGGGGACAAGCGGGTGGAGCCACCAGAGGTCGGAATCTATCGAAGAAGTGCCGGGTCTGGAGGAGGAGGACCGGCAGAAGAGCATCTCCCTGGCGGACATCGATGCGGAGACCCTGGAGAAGCTGGTTGCGGAGCAGGCGCTGGGAGCCAGCGAAGAAGCTGACGCAGTGCTGGAGGCGGACGAGGGGACGGGCGTGGAGCCCTTGTTTGTGCCGTCCGAGCAAGGCAGCGCGTCTGCCAGCCGGGCGGGCTGGATCCCCCGGGCGCTGCGTGCAGGTGCACACTCTTGCGCCCCTGCCAGGCCTCTGCAGGTGTCTGGCACACACAAGCCCTTATGTGTGTGATTGCCATATTGATTTATCAACCAAAAGGTTCAACTCAACTGGTTAGATCTCCACTAGTCGAATTTTCAGTTATAAGAACCCCATTCCGTCACGTGGATCATTGGAATGGGTCGTCAAATTGATCAAAGCTGGAGCATTTGCAGTCTCCTGAGTATGAGTGTTTTTGGTGACGTGGCTCAGCAATAGGCCATGATTTATTGGCTGGCAGTTGCCGCGTTTCGTGAGCTTGGCCTACGTGTTTTCAGGTATGCTACACAGGTATGCCACAACTGGCCATGGTATGCTATACTTGCCTGTATTGTATTTACTGATTTGGTGTGCGGCTG
>KV908565.1:105000-107500 GCA_002005505.1 Botryococcus braunii
ACGTAGTACACTCGTCATGTTTTGCTACCCGCACAAAAGTTCTACTCATTTTCCATCATTTGCCCGTCAGGGCTGCGACAGCCAAAATCAGACTATAAAAGCATAACTTATTTTACTGCTTATTTTGTCTAGCGAGTTTGATGTTAAACGGTTGTCGTGATCATCCTGTACGGAACCGGAAATTTTAATGGGGTTCTATCCCGGCAGGGATTTCCCATATGAGATAGTGGGAAAGCATTTGCTCCTTAAATTTCTTGAGGCATGATGAAGGCCATGTGCCTTGCATCTCAGAAATACTTACAGACACAACTTTTATATTCGTATACATGTATTATTATACAGGTAGGAAGCCCGTGATTGTGTGGTACAACACAGGCTTCCTAATCGCACTTCAACGTCGGTTTAGACTGCGGGAATGCCGGCAAGCGCTTGTGCATCTTTGGCATGTGCCGGGGCACCATTCTGGGTGGCGGGCGCCTGAGACGACGGCTGCTCCCGGCGGAAGCCCGCCAGGAAGCCTCGCAGAGGCATCTTCACCCGCAAGCCCGTAGCCGATACGGAATGCTCCTCGAACATCGAGTCACGCAGGCGCAAAAGTGTAATCCTGCAATTCAGCGTTGAACTCACTACCGATGAGACTCACGTACATGTAGAACCTTAAACCTTTGCTGACGTACGTCAATTTACAGTCAATTGTTGAGATCGTTGAGATCTTGAAGACAAGGTCTAGAGGGCAACTTTTATATGCAACGCGGGGCTGTATTTAACCAACCATACCGCATTGGAGGGCAGAGCTGACAAACACACACACACACACACACACACACACACACACACACACACACACACACACACACACACACACACACACACACACACACACACACACACACACACACACGCGGGGGCACACATGCACATCCACGCACGCACACACAAACACACACACACGAGAGAGAGAGAGAGAGAGAGAGAGAGAGAGAGAGAGAGAGAGAGAGAGAGAGAGAGAGAGAGAGAGAGAGAGAGAGAGAGAGAGAGAGAGAGAGAGAGAGAGAGAGAGGGGGGGGGGGGAGCATGAGGGAGATCCATCCCGCAAGGAAGGCATCCACACGTCCAGAAGGGAGTCTGCACATGCAAAGGAAGGCACCTCTTGAAGTGCTGGGAGTTGGACAGCATTTGGTCTAAGTTGGACTGGTTCCACAGGCCGCCTTCCAGAGCGTTTTCCGCCATCAAGGGGACCCCATTCTCCTCTGCAGCCCCGATCACCTGCGCCACCAAGCCTGCCGGTACGGCAATACACCTTGTAATTTCCGCGTCACTCTTTAAATGCTCTCATCCTGAACCCCAGTTCGAGAACTGTTAACAGAGTACTGTGCACGAGGCAAGTCTGAGGCAACCGAGGATGCCTCATAGGCATTACATCGGTCTTTCCGCTTGGCAGTGCATCTCTCTCCCCACTGGACAGTGTACAGGTCTTCCCGTTTGACAGCCCATCGATTTCCTCAGTAGGCAGCGCATTGGTCTCCCAACAGGCAATATATCGGTCTCCCCACTAGGCAGGGCATCCCTCTCCCCATTAGGCAGTGCGTCAGTCTCCTAAGTAGGCAGTGCATTGGTCCCCCCACTAGGCATAACGTTGAACTCCTATTAGGCACTGCACCCAACCCCCCCCCCCCCCGGCCAAACAGGCAGTGCATTGGTCCCCCCACTATGCAGCCCATCAGTTCCCCATGAAGAAAATGTTGGTCCCCCACTACGCAGTGCATCGGGTTTCGCACAAGACATGCATTGGTCTCCCCACTATGCAGTGCATCGGTCGCCTCACTAGGCAGTGCATCCGTCTCCCCAACAGGCAGTGCTGGTTCCCGCACAAGCACTGCACCGGTCTCTCCACCAGGCAGTGTGCTGCTCTCCCCTGCTAGGCAGTGCATTGCTCTCCCCACTCTGATGTGTTGGGAAGCTACAGCGACTCAGCAACCAGTCAGATGAAAGTGCATGCGGCCTCAACGCTCGCTATGCCATCAACGCAAGCAGATTACAGGACATGCACGAATGCTTTTGCGCAACAGTTTCGTCCTAATTTTTTAAAAAAAGAGGTATGGTGCCGGGTTCATAGGGGCCGCGCAGCGCAGGGGCTCCTAACCAGGATGGCGCAGCTTCGGGCTGAGCACAATGGGCCTTCTGGGTGATGTCCGAATTGGAGCCCTTGTGCCGTTTCATATCCACAGTCTAAGAAATGAATTTACCTAAGTATTGGTTAGCCTAAACTCTATGGGCATAATAGCCTATCTTGCAGAGGGGCCGGCGGGAGGTGGGAGGTGGGGGGCACGTGCCTTCAGGGCTGCAGTGGCGCTCGTCCGGGTTTTCTGAATCTAGCATCTGTGCTCCATACCCTTCATGCTCAGCGTTTGAGACAGCAATCACGAGCTTCTGAGAAATTGCAGTAGAAAATAAAATATGGGGTCTCAATTTCGTATCATAGGGATGCTTCACTTGACCC
>KV908565.1:112500-115000 GCA_002005505.1 Botryococcus braunii
AGAGAGAGAGAGAGAGAGAGAGAGAGAGAGAGAGAGAGAGAGAGAGAGAGAGAGAGAGAGAGAGAGAGAGAGAGAGAGAGAGAGAGAGAGAGAGAGAGAGAGAGAGAGAGAGAGAGGAGGGGGGGGGAGGGAGTGGGGGGGAGAGGCAGGTTCGGGGCGACGCTTCACCAACACACACTAAGACTCTACCATAAACAATGGCGCAGATAAGCTTGAAAAAGATTCAAAACAACAAATATAAAAAAGGCAATAAGCACAACCAAAGGGCCCCCAGAAACCTCCACCAGAAATCTCGCAACACAGACAAGACAGAACGGAAAGAAGTGGGAAGACCGGTACACCACTTCTGTACACAACAGCGACGAGGGGTACATGACAAATGGGAGAGAATGCCATGTAGGGTACATGTTTTGCCGGTTACGATATGCTTCAATTTTCAGTCTAAATGGGAAACAGTGGCAGGCAAAGGTACCCCAGAGGCCTTCCTTGGAGCAGCAGCTGCAAAACTCGTGCACGAAGTCGGCGTACACCTCCAAGGGGGTGCGCCCCGCCAGGACGGGGAGGTGGTCGCATCCCAGGCTGATGTACTCCCGGTCCCGACCCAGGTTCTTATCCGTGTAGAATATTTCCTGCCTCGCAGCTTCTCCTGCCTACAAGCCACCGCTGCCCCGGCTTGGACCAGCCGTGCTTGGGGGACAAGCACTAGTGTCGCTGGTAAACGGTATTTAGCTTCCCTCTCTATTACATGGGGGTGCAGTGTGATGGCCCGGCGCCTGACTGTTAGGTTTGGCGAGAGCGTCATTCCCGCTGCTATTCTTTTCACGGCTTGAGTCCTCTAATGAGCACGTCAGCTAGCTGTGTGTTGTTCAGTGCCTGGCTTCCGCAGCCTGCCCCTATCATCCTCCCATCTCATTGCGAACGCGCAGAGGCCAGAAGGACCGCGAGCACGACTCGTGATGCGTAAACCTTTTGGGAGGCAACAATGTGAAGCGGGGTTCTGTCCCTCAACCTGCCCACTGTGAAATTCTGCTTGGACCCTTGTGCCCTACATGGGAATCCCAAGACAACGTCTGTGGTATTTGCATTTTCAACCGCAAGGTTTGTATTGTACGCCCGCGAACCATTATGTTTACACAAGGGACTTCAAGGAACGCGTCCTGCAAAGTGACGTCAAGGAGTGTGGAATGCGGTAAGTTGGGTTGTCAACCTAAGAAATGCGTGAATGTACCTCTTGGACCCATGGAGGCAAGGGGATGTAGGTGCTGCCATCTCCAACGTTCCCTCCGCCCTGATGGAAGCTCATGACTGCCTGCACCTTCATGCCATGCTTCTTGGCCTTCTTGAAGAGCTCCATATAGGCAGTGAAATCGTACTGCTGAGGCCCGTGCCGCTCACAGATTCCCCACCTGCAGGGCGGCTGCTTCCTGGATGATGGGAATCCAACTTGATTGACAAGACAACGCAGGGCGGCCATCGTGGTTCGAGAGACAGACATCAAAGTGAGATAGGGGCGTTCAGGAAAAGGACACACCCAGAAATCAAACACCGGTCCCCCATACCGAAAACAGTCGAGAGAAAACCCAAACAAAGGACAGTGGACAACAGCAAGGTACACACATGCACACGCCGACGCAGGCGCACGCATGCACGCACGCATGCACGCACGCGCACGCACGCACGCACGCACGCACACGCACGCACACACACACACACACACACACACACACACACACACACACACACACACACACACACACACACACACACACACACACACACACACACACAGCTGCAAATCTGGCCAATGTGCCATGGCTAAATGGACACCCTCCATTAAAGGGGGTGCTGTACTGCCTTCTTTGGCGCAGGCAAAGGTATCACACCAGACATCCAGCATCACTCCACTAGCTCCACCTTCCCGAAGTGCTTCAAATTGCTTGCCAAGAAGGGTCGCATTCAGGCAGGGGGCGTGAATGAAGGACGCCTCTTTTCCTGCACGATAATGTAAACCATAAGCGACCGCCATGACTAGTCCATAACCTTTGTGGTCCTAGACGCCCTTTCTATGTAGCCTGTGTAGTCCTCATGTAACATTTAGCGAACTTTGGTTATAATATGAAAGCACTAGGAAGGTAGATCTACCTCCGAACAGCACCATCGTGCAGACATACGACTAATGAAGCACTTGCTACAACACATTTGGTATCTTTGACGCAGCAATATATCGAAGATCGTTCCCACCTTCAGAAAGTTCTCCCACTGTGACGATGTCCATAGGGAGCATCACGAATATCTCCGTTTTCTTCATTTCATCTTTCTGTGGCAATCCACGTCGGCTGTCCGGATAAAATCGTTTCTTGTGTGGACCAATGGCCTGTTACGTCGGTCAACCCAGTGATCTCCGTGGTATCCCAGATTAATAGCGCAGTTACCACCGCGTATACTTAAATATACAATGCCGCGATGTTCAACTGTGGTTGAAGTCCACACGATAATATAA
>KV908565.1:122500-147500 GCA_002005505.1 Botryococcus braunii
AGTGCCGCGTTTTTTGTTGGTTAGAAGATTTGTCCGGTCTGAGCAGGCAGTATATACGCAGCATAAATGCTTCTGTGGTGGAGGCGTTAAAAATCAATATCATCATGCTTATTTCATCCTGATGCTCTGTGGTCCTGATCATGACCCGGTGATTGCAAGAGCAGTGCGAATCTTTGAAGCCTTATAGAAGCATGTGTTGGGTCATTTTTACAGACCTCTTTGGTGTATGCATCCTACTACACTGCACTGGACTGTGGTGTGCGCACTTAAAGTGATGTCACAGTAATGTAACGGACACCATGGACCTATCGTAACTGCATGGCATTGTAGTATACACATTACGAAATGTGTACACAAATGTAGTTCATGCAGGAATCTAAAGGTACAAGCATTGGCCCTGCAGTATACTCTCGAATGTCGGATTCGCTACATCATGTTTCGTACTTCTGGATGGCAGCGCCAACCCAGCACGACGTTGACATGTCTAGACAGATCTGTACAGCAATTTCAGATCAGATTCATGGATGGCCATGCGCACATGTGGCCCCCATAAGGTGCAGACCATGCATGGCGATGCCCCCATATGGAACAATCCGGATGCATCCGAATGCATCTGCGCATGCACGCTGTGTCTGCACACATGCATGGTGCAGATCATGGATTGATCCGGATGCGCAGATGCGCATGTACGCTGTACACATGTGTCTGAGCGCTCCATGTACTTGCAATTGGAGCAGGGCTAGCCCCTCGGACATGTTCGTAGGGTTGCCCAGGAGGTGCTGTACAGAGACGTCTTGCTCCATGTAGAGCAAGCCCTGCCTTCAGGCCTGCCTCTGCGTCTATGGAGCAGGGCTAAATTGCCTTCTCTGGACCGCCCTGTAGGCCCTATGTGTAGCTACATTGCACATAACATAGCTACATTGCTATAGCTACATTGCACATAACTCCATGGACGCCTTCGGGCTGGTGGATAAGTTCTTGTGAACATGACCGTCCTCCTGAATCAACCGACTATAGGCTGCAACATATTTCCAGATCCGAAATGATGAAGAAAAAAAATGCGATAGAGTTTGGGTGCTAGGAATTCCTGCATTAATGTTTGTTGTCTCAGGAAATGCCCGCAAAAATATTTCAACTGTCCCCCAAAATCACCCCAAATCATTTGTACAAGCTTTACCTTTTGGTGGCCACCACAAGGTAAGATGGACATCCAAGGGATAATCATGGCGAATCTGCTGACTCAACATAAATGCAATGTCTTCAGTACTAGTAGTACCTCATTTACGGGTTGGTACCCTTTCAGCTGCTCCAGGGTTTTGGGTCCTTGGAATTCATCGACCTCGTCATGTTCTCCCTGTCAAGATATCGGACACATCCGGGGAACTCGAATGGATTTCGCAGAGCACATTCAATAAGATTCCGTTACTCTTCGACTTAGACAACAGATTTTATTTGTGTTTGATATCAATCTGTTTTCTATATGTTGGTGAAGGCAATTCCATAGGATACACTTGGGATACGGCGCGCAAGCTAGCCTTCACCGACGTACGTTCCGTCATCCCCCTACCGACATTTGGTTACACAGCCCCCCTCTAAAGTCACAGATTGAATTGATCAGAGATTATAATACCATGATGTGCGATGAAATGAAAGTGAAGCGTGAGGCTCGCCAAAAGATTTTACTGCATGCCCGCCATGCCAACCTGTAGAGGGTACCCTGCAAGTTCTAATCATGTTTTTTATGTTACCTGCATAATATTACTTACAGAAAAACTAAATTGAGCTTCTTATAAGCATCCCACATGTGTTTGGTGTTGGAATCATGACGAAACCGTGCTGTGAGTAACCCTAATGGAAACTATCCTGAATCCATTACGTCCGCTGTGCAGGATGTCTACAATACTGAGCATTATGGTCGACCATCCACGTTTTCCAGGGAGAAACAATGTGATGTCGGTGATCGCCGTCGTCCTACTAACTTGTCTTCCGGCTTGGGCTCAGCTGTCCGCTACAAGACTTGGTAAGTCCAACAAATCATGAATTTTTCAATATTTTAGGAAATCAAGTGCCAACTGCCCTTATGACCCTGCTTGGACGATCCTTTTAGGTTAAGGGTGTTAAGCTAGTTAGCGATATCGTTAGCGATATCGAATGTGTACTTGATGTACGCGTGGAGTTACATATCTACACTGTAGATTCTGCATTTGGCCGAAGGAGACGTAGCTTCCGCAGCACCTAGTTAGGCCCAATGACACTAGCTGGAGCCTTAGTCTTCACAGAAGAGTGGAATATCATGATTGACTGATACGAGATATATAACCCCTTATTTGATTATAGACTTTAATACCTTGCCTGATGCTAATGAAAAGAGATGTCGTCGTTGATGATGGCACCAAGCTCGCATGCTTCATGGATTTCGAAACACATTTGACATCTTAGAGCCCCAAAACTTTAAAAGTTTGAGTTAACGCCATATATGGTGTTGATAAAAGTTTATCAACACGATACGTTAAGAGTTGCAACAGTTGCCTGCTGCTTGATGAAACGGACTTCTTCTGCTTCTTGGCCTTCTTGTTCATCTTCTTCTTATGCTCTGTCAGCTTGAAAGCAGTCATCCTAGAGAAGCATCACACAGGAGCCACACACATTTGCACATACGCGTACACAGTTCCAGCTGTTCAGGGTGAGGCCCATGTGCTCTCTCTCTCCCTCCACCCCCCCCCTCTCTCTTTCTCTCCCTATCTCTCTCTCTCTCTCTCTCTCTCTCTCTCTCTCTCTCTCTCTCTCTCTCTCTCTCTCTCTCTCTCTCTCTCTCTCTCTCTCTCTCTCTCTCTCTCTCTCTCTCTGCATCTAGAGATCTCTCGCTCGCTGTGTGTGTGTGTGTGTGTGTGTGTGTGTGTGTGTGTGTGTGTGTGTGTGTGTGTGTGTGTGTGAAGGGGTGGTGCGAAGGGGGAAAGGGAGGGCCACACACGCACACACACACACACACACACACACACACACACACACACACACACACACACACACACACACACACACAC
This sequence comes from Botryococcus braunii, assembly GCA_002005505.1. Taxonomy (NCBI): domain Eukaryota; kingdom Viridiplantae; phylum Chlorophyta; class Trebouxiophyceae; genus Botryococcus; species Botryococcus braunii. Next base: position 125,542 of record KV908565.1, read on the forward strand.
ACACACACACACACACACACACACTCACTCACTCACTCACTCACACACACACACACACACACACACACACACACACACACACACACACACACACACACACATACACACACACATACGCACGCACGCACGCAGTGTTCAAAAAGTAAGCTATCCCATTCCTCTTGGAGATGTTTGAACTTATGTGTTTGGTGATATCGATCGCGCTGAAGCTATGGGACTGGGTTGGGAGTGGGGTGGGGGGGGGGCGGGGGGCAACCCATGTGGGGCGCAGGAGTTCATTGAGATCACTGTTCTGGTTGGTGAACAGTGGGGCAAGGCTGAATACAGTTCACAGGAACAGCTGGTCACAGGCCTGGGGACCACATGCCAATGATGACTGCCAGTAGGGATGCGACTTGTTTGGGATTGCTTGTTAATGGTGATCCTGGAGGTCATGCTGTGGGGTTCCTTGCAGTTCTATTTTCTTGTTCAATGACCCTGGTATCTTGTGGACCATGTGTGGTGCTTGTTGGACTGCGGGACTCGGGCATATGGCTCGGAGTTTCCCCCCTCGATGGTGTTTTGCCCTGGACCTCTGGACAAACCCACACGCATTTTACCATATGGCGGATCGATGGTGTTTGCCAGCTACCTCTAGAAGAAACACCCAAAACGTTCTTCCAAGAGCATCTGCGGAACAAACACCGGTCAGCATGGGGAAATTTTGACCATGTGACATACACAACAGTATAAAGGGGGCACGAATTCGGCTCTGGCAGTAAAGTGTAGAACTTACGTTCAGGTCTTGTACTGGCTCCTAGTAAACGATAAGCATGTCACCACACATAGAACGAACCATTACCTGTGCCTCTGTGTGATGCAGGCTCGCCGCCTCCCCCCCCTTCTCCAGTCTTAGCGGAGCGCTTTCCACCCCCCCTGGCATGCCCCGACTGCTTGCCATTTAATAATCTCTTCTGCATCAGAGGATACGAGCCGCAGTGTGTTGTCATAGTCGCTGGCTGCCCTTGCTGCTTTACGTGCGTCCCAACTCGCACGACCTCCCCACCGCCGCCTCCTAGGACCTCCCCACCGCCGCCTCCTAGGACCTCCCCACCGCCGCCTCCTAGGACCTCCCCACCGCCGCCTCCCAGGACCTCCCCACCGCCCCCTCCCAGGATCTCCCCACCGCCGCCTCCTAGGACCTCCCCACCGCCGCCTCCTAGGACCTCCCCACCGCCGCCTCCTAGGACCTCCCCACCGCCGCCTCCTAGGACCTCCCCACCGCCGCCTCCCAGGACCTCCCCACCGCCCCCTCCCAGGATCTCCCCACCACCGCCTCCCAGCTGCCCAGGTCCGGACGTGTGCCGGCAAGTCAACAATTTGCTGTGCAAGATCGGCTTCATTGCGCAGTGCGTCACCAAGCTTCCCAGCTGCCCGTGCTGCTTTGAGTGCGTTCCAGCTCCGTCGCCCCCACCATCGCCACCGCCTCCCTCCCCCGAAAGCAGGAGCCCCCCACCCAGGAGCACTACCCCTCCTCCACCAGGCCGCAGACCCCTTGGTGGAGACCCCTCTGGTGTGTCGGAGGGAATCTGAGCCTCATCGAGAAGGCCCCTTGAGCCTGACACAAGGGCGTGTCCTGATATCGATATATATCCCTCGACCTTCCTCGAAGATGCCGATTTACAGCCATTCATACCTGCATGCTTTTCTGCTGGTGGCTGTGTCTCCTTCTAATGACCCTTAGCCATCGGTTTGTCGAAGTCCCCCATTTGCAACGTGTTACAAGGATTGTGGAGGTTGCAACCTCTGCCGCAGTTGCAAGCCGTAACGTTACGTGACTGGATTTACCACCAACTTGGGCGCTTTGAGGCGCGGGGGGATGGGGGGGGGGGGAGGGGATACCTCACGTGGTGTCCAGCAGTTTATTAGGATCTGGCTGGTGAACAGTGGGACAAGTGTTTACACCTTTCTAGGGAATAGCTTGCAATTGGTGAGGATTTGGAACTGGGCATGTCTACATGTATAAACGTGCTACGTAGCGAGTGACAGCATTGAGCGCGTGACAGCATCGACTTTTGCCATCAGAAAAATGTCTAATCAGTTATAACATGTCCTTTTGGGGCGTACTTCTCATTTGTTTTCCTTGGTTTAAATAGTGCCATCGGACAGTACTGTTTAAATCGTGGGCATCGGATAGAACTAGTTGTTCAAGGCGCGGGGACCTCATGCCACTGATGACTGAGGGATATTTGAAGCATTTTTTGCTGCAGGCGTCACCTGCAGTGTAATCACGACGGCAGCTTCAGTACGTAGTCGTGGGAAGTCTTCCACGCTCCCACTTCAGGAACAACAAACAGATCTTTCTGGCAGCAGGGGTTGGCCAAATATGTTGGTGATGTTACCAACATACTCCGGACAAGTCAATACATACATATGGTTAGGTAATGTCCATATACATATACATGGTACTGTCTACTCTCACTCTCTCTCTCTCTCTCTCTCTCTCTCTCTCTCTCTCTCTCTCTCTCTCTCTCTCTCTCTCTCTCTCTCTCTCTCTCTCTCTCTCTCTCTCTCTCTGTCTCTCTCTCTCTCTCTCTGTCTCTCTCTCTCTCTCTCTCTCTCTCTCTCTCTCTCTCTCTCTCTCTCTCTCTCTCTCTCTCTCTCTCTCTCTCTCTCCTCTCTCTCTCTCTCTCTCTCTCTCTCTCTCTCTCTCTCTCTCTTCTCTTCTCTTCTCTTTGTGTGTGTGTGTGTGTGTGTGGTGTGTGTGTGTGTGTGTGTGTGTGTGTGGGAGAGACACACACACACACACACACACACACACACACACACACACACACACACACACACACACACACACAAGACTTCGTACAGCTACGCTTGGCCTGATAGCAAGGTCGTATCATCAAATAGTCTGTGATACATCTATGTAAGCTATCAATATACCCTCTAGTATTGTCAACATTCTCAACATGACTATTTGATGAGTTAATTCTAGCACAGCTTGCTTGCTGCCACCACTTGCGGTCTTTTGGGGCCATTTCAGGGACAGTCGAACATTCTGGCTGCTATATATCATGCACACTAGTTCACGCATATGGCAACAATACATCAATGTCCTGACAGTTTGATCAACATATTGCTATCAACGTTCTCTTGCACCCTAAACACACCTGCAGTGTAAGCACGACTCATGAAGCAAAGATCAGTACGTAAGCCCGTGAGATAAGTCTGCCACGCTACAACTCCAGGAACAACAAACAGCACTCTCTGGCAGCAGGGGTTGGCCAAATATTACCAACATACTCCGGACAAGTGACGAGCCTTTCCCGGGCCGCCCAGGGAAGCCTCGGACTGCAGGAATCCTAAAGTACTATGCGACCGGTTTGGGGTCTAGAGATCCCTTCACCATGAGGATCATGGACTCCTTCTCAGGACGTCATAGGATTTTGGCAGAAGACCAGTGATAATGGTGACATCATCATATCTGGCAAGAGTACACTGGTACCTCTCATGGTTCTCAAAATCAGCGCATGCGCAGTCGACATCAGAGTGGTGCAGCTTGGACTCGTACCTGTGGATGTATTGCTTGGCCATGGACTCGTATCTAGATTCTACATGTCTAGATATGTATAGACCCAACTATATCTGAAGGGCGGCAGGTTAACCAGGAAAAAACGCGTTTTTTTATTGTTTCAACAGAAATAAGGACACATCGCTGGTAGGCTGAGGGGCTGATTAGATCTAGACCTCAGTTATATTAATATCACTAGATGTTTGAAGAAAAGGTTGTAGTTGACAGCCTATGATCGTCTTGGCCAACCAGAGTACAACAACCGCCTCGAGGAAGAGAGCTGTCTTTTGAAACAGCTTCCTTTTTGAATTCAAAAAACATGCAAATTTTCATGTTTTTTAAGAACATACTCTTGTACCTTGGGCTGTGTCTTGACAGACGTTTTGAGCAACAAGATATGCTGCTAAGGGGGACTGATTTTCCCACTTTTTTGTACTTTATAAACGAAAGGGTGTCCTCATATCAGGACACCGTCGATGGTGAAGAACAAAGTCAACAGGAGTCATAGTACAACATGTTTGGAACTCCCTGGCCAGCCCTTGGGTTGAACGTCACGATCATTATCTTGGTCAAGGACTGCTAATGCATGCTGATGGGTATCGGAAGTGGTTTAAAATTGGTATTCGGCCGGGTTCTGGTAGGTTCAAAACTCCAAAATGGCCGATTCAGGCAGGTTTGTAGTCCAGAACGTCCGCGTCCAACCGGCTCCTTGATACAATCGATGTTGTCCGGTTTTTTGCGCAAGTTCCGGAAAGCTTAATATAACGTTCGCAAAACCCACGCATCAACTTTCCTGAGCCTAATTGGGTTAAGGCACAGCTTGCCTCTTCTTTCATGATTATTCCAGTTGTATTTGTCTGAGTGAGCCAGCCTTGACATGCGTAAAGGTTTTCGGCTCCTCGGACTACAGCGGCGGAAGGTTCTGTTTGCCTCCACTCGTTTTTACAGTCTGAAGTACCGACAAAGTGAGTAAAATCAAAGTTTGAGGAATAATTAGGTGTTATTGGGATGTATTGACTGTTCGTAGGGGGTTGGGGTGCGCTGGTGGGATGTGTCTTGCAAGAAGTTTGCCCTTTTTGTCGAGGGTAGTGTTGTGGCTGCCCGCCAATTTGAGTAACATTTTCAGTATTAAAATGTTCCACTAACTTTTTATTTGATGTTTTTTGTGTATGCCCCCTTTGTTGCTAGTTCGAAAACATGCCATTGCACTTCGCACGGAAACTCGATCGTTTTCATCGACACAATTTTTCACGGACTCCTCGGTTTTCTCCGTGCAGGTAATCTGCTACTGATCTGCTTATCAAAATGTTTTCACAGTCAAAGGCAGATCGTCTGATGATATTGGTTACCCTAGGAGTGCTAGCTTTGTGTCCTGCGTGGGCATACCAGTCCGACTCAGAGAAGGGTATGCCCGACCATATACATGCGCAAAAATATACATCTTCCCTCGAAGTCAATTCCATAGAACTCAGTTCAGGACTGTGGTTAGCGGACTGTGGAAAGTTTTTTTTCCTTTCGCACCGTTCAGACATGTACATCATATATGCAAGTCAGACTGTGACGCATGCGCAAGTGCTTCGCAATCTCATCGTATGGCCTTTTTTTTTTTTTTTTTTTTTTTTAAATTCGCGACGGGCCTGAAATTCTGCGAAAATGTTTACGAATGTGTTGCGAACAGCCTTTGTGACTCTGTCGCAACAGATCGTAATAGTTTCGTATTATCTGAACTTGTGACTTGAGTGGGCTTGCGTACAGACATGTTACTCATGCACCCAAAATGTGATTTGATGTGCCCCAGAAACCCAACTAAATCCCATCATGATCCCAAATCCTGATTTGATAGATTTTGAGGCTAGTACCGTTGCAACCCCTGCGTAACAACCTATTGACTGTGAGTCAATCCTTTCCACATTTCTGGAAGGAAAATCTATCAACGGTACCAAAAGTACCAAAAGAAGGATGCATAAGACCTCATACGATTTGACCCAGGGTCCACAAACTCCTGGAAGTGAGAAATAGTGCATGTCCTACCTTCATCCCATCCCCATGCCTTTAAGAGCCCACTCACATTCAGATATACACCCATCCCTCCCAGACCGAATCCCCCGTGCCCCCCCCCCCGCACACGCGCGGCGCGCGCGCGCGCAAACACACACACACACACACACACACACACACGCACACGCACACGCACGCACACACACACACACACACACACACCACACGCACACACGCACGCACACACACACACACACACACACACACACACACACCACACACACACACACCACACACACCCCACACGCACACGGCACACACCCACACACCCACACCCACACCCACACACACACACACACACACACACACACACACACACACACACACACACACCACACACACACACACATACACACACACAGACAGAGAGAGAGAGAGAGAGAGAGAGAAGAGAGAGAGAGAGAGAGAGAGAGAAGAGAGAGAGAGAGAGAGAGAGAGAGAAGAGAGAGAGAGAGAGAGAGAGAGAGAGGGGAAGGGAGGTGGGGATCGTGGCCAAGGGCAATGGGGGGGGGGGGGTGCTACGGCCGATGCAGTGTTCCACAGTATCCCTGACAGCAATTGTAGCTACTGATGACGGCACCAGTATGGCCCATGGGCTTACGGGGAACGAAAAAACAAATTAGGGAGGTACTCTGTACCCTGCCTTGCACCTGGGCCACTTTGAAACACATCTGAATCCAGAACCCAAGAACCCTAAGAGCACCTCAATACCCTAACAACAGGGTGTGTGTGGGTGGGTGGGAGTGTGGGGTGTATGAATGTGTGTGTGTGTGTGTGTGTGTGTGTGGGGGGGGGGGGGCCGGGGGCAGGAGGGGCGGGGGGGGGACGGGATAAGAGAGAGAGGATGGGGGGGGGGGAGTGAGGGGGAGAGAGGGGGACAGAGAGAGAACGAGACAGTGTTCCCTCAATCACAGTATCATGGCATTACGGGCAACGTGAAGTAGCGTATTCAAGTCAGCTTGGCAAGGTGGGCAATGTAACGTCTCCATGGCAGGACCTGTGCTGGAACGATGCTCCAATATGTATGCGTTGCAACAGCACACACTCCAATTCATCAAAAATAGCGGATCGATTGTAACAATAGAAATTCATATGATTTGTAACTCGCTGTGTAATTGGTTATGTTCACAGTACTGTATACCCACTATGTAACTGGTTATGTTCACAGTACTGTACACTGTATAACCACTAGTGGTTGGGTTACGGCATCTTGCCAGCACAGCCCCTATACATTAAATTTATACCAGTTGTTGAGCCCTTCAAGGTTGAGTGTACACTCAATAGAACTCTTTGCGCACCCACGGAGGACTCCTTGAAGCACCCAACAGCCTATTTTTCTACAGATCTACTACTTTGCCAAGTAGATCTGTAGGGTGATCCATGCCTGCTTCATGCATGACACACCCACATCTTGTGCAGTACAGGTTCCTGTACATCCTGGGCACCTCCAAACATTGCCCACTTTGCCCCCTGACTGTGTTTTGGTCATGCATGGTGACCTCATGGGTCCGTTCCATAGGATGCACATGCACGTGCTTATCTCATACCTACATCTTGTAGATGCCATGTTCAACTGCAGGATCACACACCTGCTTTCATGCTGGAACACTGTCTGCATGGAAGACGGTCAAGATCTGGGTATGAACTGTCAGTGTGAAATGCAGGGCCACTGCCAACCAGCTGCCCAGGCCCACATGTTTGTCCACGATTCCTTACGAAGCTCTGCATGACCGACTTGATCGCGAAGTGTGTCGAAGAGGTGGCCGGCTGCCCGTGCTGCTGGAGGTGTGTGATGCCATCCCCTCCGGCCTTGCCGCCATCTCCTCCGCCACCGCCAAAAAGCTGCCCAAGCAAAGAAGAATGTCCACGAGTGCCTGACAATACCATTTGCCCTCCCGGCGAAACAATGCGGTGTGTCGAAAAGGTGGCCGGCTGCCCGTGCTGCTTTGGTTGTGCGCCACCCCCTCTGCCCTTGCCGCCACCTCCGCCGCCACCGCCCAAAAGCTGCCCAGGCGGACGTTGTCGAATCCATATCACTTGCATGTCCGGCTTCGAGCTGCGGTGTGTTGTAAAGGTGCCCGGCTGCCCGTGCTGCTTTGTTTGTGTTCCTGAGCCATCCCCTCCGGCCTTGCCACCGTCTCCTCCGCCACCGCCAAAAAGCTGCCCAGGCAAAAATGTTTGTCCACGAGTGCTTTCGTTTATGTGTAGGACCGACTTGATCGCGCAGTGTGTCGAAGAGGTGGCCGGCTGCCCATGCTGCTGGAGGTGTGTTGCGCCATATGGTGATGCGTCCCCTCCGGCCCTGCCGCCATCTTCTCCGCCACCCTCAAAAAGCTGCCCAGGCAAAGAAGAATGTCCACGAGTGCCTGACAATACCATTTGCCCTCCCGGCGAAACAATGCGGTGTGTCGAAAAGGTGGCCGGCTGCCCGTGCTGCTTTGGTTGTGCGCCACCCCCTCTGCCCTTCCCGCCACCTCCCCCGCCACCGCCAGATAGCTGCCCAGGCGAAGATGTTTGTAACCCTATCCCCATCACTTGCATGTCCGACAAAAAGCTGCGGTGTGTTGAAAAGGTGGCCGGCTGCCCGTGCTGCTATGAGTGTGATGATGAGCCATCCCCTCCGGGCTTGCCGCCACCTCCTCCGCCACGTCCTGGAAGCTGCCCCCCAAGGGACACATGTGGACCGCCTATGCTCGAATGCTTGAACGGCTTCAACCGGGAGTGTGTCAACCCGGCCGGCTGCCCGTGCTGTCTTCAGTGTGTGGAGGCGCCATCCCCTCCACCCGAAAGCAGCACACCTCCACCCAGGCGGCTGGCCTCTCCCCCACCACTCCGCAATCCCGTGGCGTCCGCCTGATTGGCTCTATTAAGGCCCCCAGCCAACTTGGCGAAACTTCGCGTGTTGCCCTGAAAAATGCTTTCCTGTGTGCAATTCAGGTTTCAAAGTGCCCCAAACCTGACAACTACTGTGAGATGTACATATGACCTCCGTGTGCTTTAAGCTGTATGGTCTGTGGTCCAAGTTTCCGATTGTTGCCGCCTGTGCTGTGTACAGTCTAGCAATCGCAACTGTTGCTGCCAAAGTGGTTTGTTTTAAGTCCCAAGCCTTACCTGCTGTTTTCAGCGACATTGAAATCATTCATGTGCTCAAAGGCCAGGCATGCTACCACCTGTTGATGAGTGTGGGAAAGGGTTTGCATGCTTGGTGGGTAGGAATGTTGCGATTGCGCTAGGCACATGATACATCCCCGACTTCAGTACCCGAGGCGGCCTGTCTATGAAATTGGCAGCCATGTTACAGGCACAATTAGGGGTTCGAGAATAAGGCGCTGATCCCCCATGTCTGGACAAAATAGTACGGGTTTGTAAAGCATACTATTTTCACCAAGCGATGTAAAACTTACTATACGAAGAAGGCCGTTGCCAAGTGGCTTATGTATGAATTCCTCATAGGAATTCTAACAATGTCAATGCACTGAGGCAGGTCAGTCGTGTCTAGGGGGTGAGAGACACAGATGTCATCCACTGCCTATGTATCCGCCCTTCTGCAACTACATATGCATCTGAAAAAGCAGCCAAAAGTCCGTTTCATACAGCCAGGAAATTTCTGTAATGGTTTCGACCAAGCATCCTCGAGCACCATGCCGCAGATCTGCGGTATGGTGCTTGACGATGCTTAGAGGAAACCTTTACAGACATTTCTAAACGATGGCATTCTTGAAGATGACATTAATGAAAGACTGAGTAAATCAATGACTGAACCTGCCTGGGTTCGAATCCCCATGTGCATTTGTACCGTCCATATGTGGATGTGCACCTGGCCTGAAGAGGATGTGGATCCGCCTGGCCAATCCTGACATGGAATCATCACAAAACACACCGACTGTGGAAATGATCTACTTCACAGAACATTAACAATGCTGTTTGTATTCTTTTCTTCCACACTTCGTACAACCACAGCATCAGGTGTCCAGAACGTGCTCGGACCACCCTGTACTCCTCCGGCGTGACGACTCGTCAGTGACGACAGATTAGAAATCGGCTGGTTACCCCGGACGTCATGAGTTATTAGTAGTTATGAGGAAAATTACATCCAGGACCAGCCACTATGATGTGCCTTCTGAGTCTTGAGTTACGATAACGTATCACTCGTAACTCAAGACTCAGAAGGCACATCATAGTGGCTGGTCCTGGATGTAATATACCTTCCTTCCTTCTTCGAGTGGACGTCACGCCCTCTCTCCCACCCGCCATTTCTCTTCCCCTTACCCCACCCTCTCTCTCTCTCTCTCTCTCTCTCTCTCCTCTCTCTCTCTCTCTCCTCTCTCTCTCTCCTCCTCTCCTCTCTCTCTCTCTCCCCCCCCCCTCTCTCTCTCTCTCCTCTCTCTCTCTCTCCCCCCCCCCTCCCCCCCCCCCCCCCCCCCTCCCCCCCCCTCTCCTCTCTCTCTCTCTCCTCTCCTCTCTCCTCTCCCCCCCCTCCTCTCCCTCCTCTCCTCTCCTCTCTCTCCTCTCCTCTCCTCTCCCTCCCCTCTCCCCCCCTCCCTCCCTCCCCTCCTCCCTCCATCCTCCTCTCTCTCTCTCTTCTCTCTCCTCTCTCTCTCTCTCTCTCTCTCTCTCCTCCTCTCTCCCACACACACACACCCACCACACACACACACCACACACACACACCACCACCCCCCACACACACACACACACCCCCCCCCCCTCCTCTCTCTCCCCCCTCCCTCTCTCCTCTCTCTCTCTCTCCTCTCCTCTCTCCTCTCTCTCTCTCTCCTCTCTCTCTCTCTCTCTCTCTCTCCCCCTCCCTCCCCTCCCCCCCCCCCCCTCTCTCTCTCTCTCTCTCTGTGTGTGTGTGTGTGTGTGGTGGTGGCGTGTGGGTGTGTGTGTGTGTGTGTGTGTGTGTGTGCGTCTCACGCTCTCTCCTCTCTCTCCTCTCTCTCTCTCTCTCTCTCTCTCTCTCTCTCTCTCTCTCTCTCTCTCTCTCTCTGTCTCTCTCTCTCTTCTCTCTCCTCTCTCTCCCTCCCCTCTCCCCCCCCCCCCCCCCCCCCCCCCCTGTGTGTGGTGTGTGTGTGTGTGTGTGTGTGTGTGTGTGTGTGTGGTGTGGGGGGGGGGGGGGGGGGGGGGGGGGGGGGGACAGAGAATGTCTAATCTGTCAATCTGGGGCGTACTTGAAGAAGGCTTCGCGCTTTTTGTTCAAGGCCCAGGGACCTCATGCCACTGATGCCTGGGAGTAGGGTATCCTTCTGTATAGTGTCGTATATGCGACTTCTTTGGGGTCTCTTCACAATGGGGATCATGGATGTGTTTGTAAGACATCAGACGTACTGGCAGAAGACGGTAGAAGATGACAGAAGACCAATTAGACCTCAGGAATATCATCAGCTGTGTGGGGTTTTTAAGGTAACGTTATAATGGACAGCCAATGATCGTCTTGACCAACCATAGTACAACAACCGCCTCGAGGAACAGAGGCCTCTTTTGAAACAGCTTCTTTTTTTATTTCAAAAACCATACTTTTGCAGCTTGAGCTGTGTCTTGGCAGCTGCCTTGAGCAACAAGATATGCTGCTAAGGGGCAATGGTTTTCATTTTTTATGTATTTTTTAATCGAAACGGTGTCTCAAACGAACTACGTCCATAGGAGTCATTGTTTGGAACTCCCTAGTTCCCATTGTTTGCAAACGATCGCTGGGTTTAACGTCACGATCATTACCTTGGTCAAAAACTGCTGCTGCATGCTGATGGGTATCGGAAGTGGTGTAAAATGCGTGATCGGCAAGGTTCAGGGCCTAAACTTCAGGCAAGTTCAAAACTCTAAATTAGAAGAAAACGGCCGTTTCAGGCAGGTTCTGGAGTTCAGAATGTCCGCGTCCAACCGGCTCCTCGAATTCGTCGATGTCCTCCAGCTTGTTGCGCAAGTTCCGGAAGCTAATTTTAACGTTCGCAAAACCACGCAAAAACTTGGTTGGGTTTAAGCTCCTGAACCTGGTTGGGTATAAGGCGCAGCTTGCCTCTTATTTCATGATCATTCCAGTTCCCTTTGTCTGAATGAACCAACCATGACATACGTCAAGGCTTTCAGCTCCGCGGACAGCAGTGGCGCAAGGTTGTGTCTGCGTCCAGTCTGAAGTACCGACGAGGTGAGTACTATCAATATTTTAGTATTGTTCAAGTTTTGACGGGATGTATTGAATGTTCGGAGGGGGTTGGGGTGCGCTGGTAGGATGTATATTGTCGATCGGACGCCCCTTTCTGTAGAGGGCAACGTTGGATCTGCCCGATATTTTGAGTGACAGTTGGATTCGGAAATCCTCCACTTCGTATATAAGTGGTTTTATTTTGGATACCTTCTTTGTTGCTAGTTTGAAAACATGCCATTGCACTTCGCGCGGAAACTCAATCGTTTTCTTCGACACAAACTTTCACGGACTCCTTGGTTTTCTCCGTGCAGGTGATCTGCTACTGATCTGCCAAGAAAAAATGTTTTCAAGGTCGAAGGGAGATCGTGTGATGATATTGGTTACCCTAGGAGTGCTAGCTTTGTGTCCTGCTTGCACGTGGGCATACGCGGCCGACGCACAGAATGGTATGCACGACTCCATGCCCAGAAGATACATAATTCCCTTAAAATGTTTGAAAACTCTCATCAGGACTGTGGTATGCGGAGTTCAGCTGTTAAATTTCGGTTTCGCACCGTTCAGACACGTACATCATGTTACAGTCTTATGGGCATGAAAACGTGAAGGAGCGTACTCAAGTCAGCTCGGCAATTTGGGCAATCTAACGTCATGACGGCAGGATCTGTGTTGGAAGGACGCTCCATTAGTATAGGTTGCAACAGCACGCACTTCAATTCATTTGTTGGAAACTGGCAACTGGATAATTATGTTGACAGTGGTTGGGTTAGGGCATCTTGCCAGTGCATCCCCTTAAGATTAAATCAATACCAGTTGGTGAGCCCTTCAAGGTTGAGTGTACGCTCAACAGTGCTCTTTGCGCACCCACGGAGGACTCGTTGAAGCACCCAACAGACTAGTATTCTACAGACCTCCTTGGCCAAGTAGATCTGTAGAGTGAGCCATGCCTGCTTCATGCATGACATACCCACATCTTGTGCAGTGCAGCTTCCTGCACATTCTGGGCACCTAGGTCCTATACCCGCATACCCACGTGTGCACATCTTAAGCAGCGCCACTTCCTGTACATTTTGGGCCTCCAAACATTGCCCACTTTGTCCCCTGACTGCATTTTGGTCAAGCATGGTGACCTCATGGGTCCATTTCACAGGATGCACATGCAGATAAGTCGTATCACCCTAAGTCGTATCACCCTTCACACCCTCAATACTATATTGCATGACACAAACTCAAATCTTGCATTCCACAGGTTTTTGGGGTACCCACAAACCCACCCGGGATATGGACATTTGTCTGTATGTGCTGTTCCTCAAGGCCTTGGTTATGCTGCGTGGTGGAAAGACGGTTCGTGTGTGTACAGGGGGCCGGGGCGTATCCGTGGTGCTTACATGCTATTTCCTCCATGTGTGCCGGGTCATGCACACTTTGCACTTTTTCTAATGCACATGCACGTCATTTTCTCATACCCACATCTTGTAAATGCTCAGCTGCAGGATCTAGCACCTGCTTTCTTGCTGGAGCAATGTGAGCATACAAGATGTTCTGGACCTGGGTCTGAATTGTCCGTGTGTAACGCAGCGCCACTGCCAGCAACTCCAGCACTACCAGCTTGCCCGAACTGCTCGCCGAGACCCATTCACTGCTTGGCTGGCTTCGAGCTGAAGTGCATCACCAACTTCCCGGGCTGCTCCTGCTGCTGGGAGTGCGTTCCCAAAGCACCAATCGCCTCTCCGCCACCGCCAGACAGCTGCCCAGGCGCAGATAAATGTCCGAGGTTTCCTCCACCTGTATTCTGCAAACGCGGCACTACCATGCAGTGTGTCGAAAAGGTGGCAGGCTGCCCGTGCTGCTATGAGTGTGCTCCGGCGCCATCCCCTCCCCCTTTGCCGCCATCTCCGCCACCGCCAAAACGCTGCCAAAGCTGTCCCAGACCAATTTTGCCCTGCAAGGCTGGCTTCATACCGGAGTGCGTCGACCAGGGCCCCGGCTGCGAGTGCTGCTATCTTTGTGTTGCGGCGCCATCCCCTCCACCCTTGCCGCCATCTCCTCCGCCACGGCCAGCTCACTGCCCAACTGGTGACAAATGTCGTAAGAAGCCTTTCCCCTGCGAGAACGGCAACCTGGAGTGCGTCGAAAAGGTGGCCGGCTGCCCGTGCTGCTTTGAGTGTGTTGCGCCATCCCCTCCGACCTTGCCGCCATCTCCTCCCCCACCACCAAAAAGCTGCCCCCCAAGGGACAAATGTCTACCGCGTTTTATCTTCTGCAAAAGCAGCTTTATCAGGGAGTGCGTCTACCAAGGCCCTGGCTGCGAGTGCTGCATTCAGTGTGTGCCAAAAACCTGCCCAAGCACAGATGTTTGTCCACGAGTGAACAAGCTTCAATGCACGTCCGGCTTCGTTGCCCAGTGTGTCGACAAGGTGGCCGGCTGCCCGTGCTGCTGGGAGTGTGTTGCGGCGCCATCCCCTCCGCCCTTGCCGCCATCTCCTCCTCCCGGGCCAAAACACTGCCCAACTGTTGATAAATGCCCCAATTCTCCTCCTTTCTTTTGCAAGACCGGCACTATCGCGAAGTGCGTCGACAAGGTGGCCGGCTGCCCGTGCTGCTGGGAGTGTGTTGTGGCGCCATCCCCTCCGCCCTTGCCACCATCTCCTCCGCCACCGCCAGAAAGCTGCCCCCCAAGGGACACATGTGGACAGCTTGGTATCCAGTGCAAGGACGGCTTCAACCGGGAGTGCGTCAACCCGGCCGGCTGCCCGTGCTGCCTTCAGTGTGTGGAGGCGCCATCCCCTCCGCCTGAAAGCAACACACCTCCACCCAGCAGGCTGGCCTCTCCCCCACCACTCCGCAATCCCGTGGCGTCCGCCTGATTGGCCCTATTAAGGCCCCCAGCCAACTTGGCGAATCCTCGCGCGTTGCCCAGAAGAATGCTTTCCTGTGTGCAATTCTGGATTCAAAATTGTTCGTGACCCGACGACTATTGTGAGATGGACACATCACCTCTGAGTACAGTAACCCCTATGGTCTGTGGTCTGAGGTCGCGGTTGTTGCCGCCTCTGCGGTGTGTAGTGAAGCAATCGCAACTGTTGCTACCGAGGTGGTATTTTGTAAGTCTCAGGCCCTGCTTGCTGTTTTGAGTGACACCGTTCATGTGTTCAAAGGCCAGGCATGTAACCACTGTTAACAAGATTTGATAGGCTTAAAACTTCCAAGTTTGCATGCTTGGTGGGTTCGAATGTTTCGGCAATTGCGATAGTCACATGATAAATCCCCGATTTCAGAACCCCAGGCAGGCTGTCAATGATGCCCGGCAGTCATGTTACAGGCACAATAAGGAGTCCCAGAATAAGCCAATGGGCCCCCATGTCTGGACAGGATAGTACGTTTAAAAAACTAGACATTTTGTCACCAGCCGGTGTAACACTTACTACACGAAGACCGGCTGTTGCCAAGTGGCATGGGTATGATTCCTGATCATGAGCGGCCCCCAGAGGGTATGAGCATTAACCGATGCTGTGATTTTTCCTTGAACAATGTCAATGCGCTCGGGCAGGTCAGTCAATTACCAACGTAGAAGTCATCCACTGTCTATGTGTACGCTCTTTTGCGGCTACATATGCAGCTCAACGCAGCCCCAAGTCCGTTTCATCTAGCCAGGAAATGTCTGTAAACATTTCGACTGCTGAGCATCCTCGAGCACCATGCCTCCGAAGATATTATTACTGGATTACTGAATGAATCAATGTCTGAATCTGCCTGGCTTCAAATCACCAGATGTAAATCTGAACTGCAGCTGGCCTGATGGGGATACACTCCGCACCCTTTGCACACTGCGCGTGCCTGGCCAATCCTGACATGGAATCATCAGGATATCACACCAATTGTGGAACTGATCTACTTCACATAATCTCACAATGGTGCTGATATATCTGTCTTCCACACCTGGTGCAACCACAGTATCAGGTGTCCAGAACATGTTCGGAGCACCCTGTACCCCTTCGGGCTGACGTCTGATTACCCCGACGACAAAGGCCTAACCCTCTTGAGTGGACGTCATTCCCTCTCTCCCACCCCCCATCTCTGTTCCCCCCTGCCCCCCCCCCCCTCTCTCTCCCTCCAACCTCCTCTCCCCCCCACCCCCCCCCCCCCTCTCTCTCTCTCTCTCTCTCTCTCTCTCTCTCTCTCTCTCTCTCTCTCTCTCTCTCTCTCTCTCTCTCTCTCTCTCTCTCTCTCTCTCTCTCTCTCTCTCTCTCTCTCTCTCTCTCTCTCTCTCTCTCTCTCTCTCTCTCTCTCTCTCTCTCTCTCTCTGTGTGTGTGTGTGTGTGCGTGCATGCGTGTGCGTGTGTGTGTGTGTGTGTGTGTGCGTGCATGCGTGTGCGTGTGTGTGTGTGTGTGTGCGTGCGTGCGTGTGTGTGTGTGTGTGTGTGTGTGTGTGTGTGTGTGTGTGTGTGTGTGTGTGTGCAAACGCATGCGTGCATGCAAGCGCGACACGCACACGTGCCTGTGTGAGGGGGTTGTTCCCCCCCCCCCCCCCCCAAAAAAAACCAACACACACACACACACACACACACACACACACACACACACACACACACACACACACACACACACACACACACACACACACACACACACACACACAGACACACACACGCGCGCGCGCGCGCCTCACAGGACACGCGCCCACCATCGGATCCACATGAAGACACTGGATGGGACAGCTGGAACGGCCAAGACTGGCCAATGCCCCATTTGATGTAGCCATAAGCAAACTTGTTTATGCATTTTGGCGACTACTATATGGAAGGTCAGCACGGTGTGCTGCTATCGAACATTGAATAACTTTGTGCACCACACCTTTGTGCCCAAGTGCTTGAACCAACAACTGAACCGCAACAGTGTACCCCACAACAGCATGCACCACAACTCTGCGCAAGTGCTTTATGCACCACAGTTCATGCAGAGTTGCAGTAGCAGTGGCAGAAGGTGGAAGCCGTGCTAGAACTGACAGCACACTCAGATGCACCAGACTGATCAGCCCTGCATACCCGCCTTGCGAACCCGGAATGGCTGCGACTCTGCAGATCCATCCTTCCATCATCAAACTTTAGAACTTCACAATAGTGATGTTCAAGACTAGTTTGAACTGTGAACTGCAATGGCATTCTCCCGTTCATTTGAGGGACTTGTCAAGGTCACAGCCGAGATGCCCTGGACGGCGAACAGCAAGAATCCCTACATAAGCATAAAGTTCACAGTTTGGGGCAAACCCCACTCGAAAATTGGGCGGTAGAATCCTGCATATTGGAAGGCCTGGTCTTAACTCGGTCCCCAGACCTGGGCCTGGCTTGTTGCCTCAGATGATCAGCTTCGGCTGTTGTCCGAGCCAGGCATCAGGTCTGGGTGCTGAGGCAACAACCCGAAATCGGGGAGCCTACAACCTACAGCCTACAACTACGTTTGAAGCAGCTGGTGCATGACAGACAATGATGGAGGTTCCTGCATCAAAAGTGTCATAGTCTTGCAGCGCACGCCAGGTCTCTCCATCTCCTCAAGCCTCTAAATCTAAACAAGTAGTGCAAGTATGGGGACCGAATCGAGGTCCCATATACAAAAATGCAGGGTGAGCATCACGCAGGAATGATGTACCCCTGCTGGCTCAATCTTGCCAGTCTCACCACCGCAATCACACCTGAATCCAACTCCTTGCAGCATATACAAGAAATATATCATCAAGGCCGGTATATCCCTTCCCATTAAATGTAACATGCAAGATGTAAGTCATTATATTGAACACTAGATTCCCTGAAGGCAGACAACCACTCCCAGTTCAGTTCAGGATGCTCGTCCTGTAATGAAGATGATAATCAGAAACTTTTCCTGCAACTCGTGATAATGGCAGGTAGCTGACGGACTCCAATTTCTTTCTTTGTTTATCCACTGACCACCTGCCAGGCACCAGATCTCCTGGTTACTTGCTCAACTTGGTTTTTGGCTAGCCGTGCTTGGCCAACTAGGTTGACAGCTAAGGAGCCTCCAACAAAAACATTCAGGAATATTTTCTATCGATCAAAACAGCTGCATCTCATTCCCGACGCCAAGTTGGTCCGGCCCGCTTCCTTGTAAGCATCGCTGAGAAACGAAGACCACCGACAGTATTTGGCCGGACTCCTCGAGAATCGGCAGGTGCACTTGAAAAAAAGGGACCCTTCCCTATATTTTTGGTTAGATATTAATATAGAGAAAATATCAATATCACACAGCTTAAATCAGATACCGTTTAAATGAGGAGACAAATCACCTCCAGAATTCCCAGACATGAGCCCCTCAGCAGGATCCTGGGCACCCAGGGAACCGGTCCACAAATCCACATACGGTCCCCACATAGGACGCGTAACACCCACACACCATGCTGGGTTATCTGAGCTCAACTTATTCGAGCTTTCAAATTCCCAAGAAAAAATAGAGCCTTGCCCTTCTGCGAAGGGGTCCCGCAATACTTCAACAAGCCCCTCCCTATCCACAGAGATGCGCAAGCCCGCTGTGAGCCTACCCTGCTGCCTAATATCTCACACGCCGCCACTGCACACGCCGCCAATGGGTCTGCAATCATCTCAAAATTGTGCATTAAGTCTCTGACCTTCAAAGACTTTGGGTCCTGTGCTTCCGCCCTCAATGCGGCCAGCCAACAACATGGTTCGAACCCCGAAGAACCAGCCTAAGTCATGGTCGGAACCTCAACAGGCCAGCTCATGAGGTCAGGGTTGAACAGTACAGGGTGCGTCCCGTATAAACCGACTTAAATTGCTTTTGGAACCCTAACAGGCCAGCTCATGAGCTCATCAGTGACCACAGTGGGGTCTGAACCCCATGAGCCAGCCTAACCCACGTGTTCCAAGCCTGACAGGACAGCCTAACGCTTGTTTTGAAGGCTATCAAAGCGTGACCGGGACCAGGAAGTGCTACTCCTCCTTGGATCCGCTGAAGAACTTCATGAGGAAATTGAGAAGCTCTGCACCTCCCCCACTTTCAGTCACGGCACCTACCGAGGAGGTCCTTGAAAACCACACTATGGACACAAGAAATGACCCGGAGGGATCTGGAAGGAGTTGAACACCCCACTATGTACAGGTTCCGACCAGGCAAGTTCACATTTGCAATGAAGCTTGGTGATTTGGGGGGGCGCCGGGGGGGGGTGGGAGCCAGGCTAATCTTACCTTATCTAGGGTAGAAGTGAAACGCACAGCAGCAGCTCATCAGAATCTACTGTGAAAGTTAAAGAGCGTGGGGCAAGGGAGGAAAACAACATTGAGCGGACATATCCCCCCCCCCCCCCAAGCAGTTGTCTTTCGCGTTATGGTGTGATTGCATCACCAATTGAGAGGAGTTAGCGCAGCAAGAAATGCAGGCTGCGAAGTGCAGCAGGACAGGGGGCATTCCAGTGTGGCAGCAGGGTCAGAACGCACTCATAAACAGGACCATGGAGGTGAAGATAATGCTGCCTGGCGGTGGAATATAGACCCCAATTGCCGACAAAATGCCAAACATTGCACCTGCACCATCCACCCCATCCTTTGGGCCATCTGCCTGAGCGTGAATGATGGTGTAAATCCTCTTTATGCATCCCCTCTCTCCCCCCCTTCTCTCTGTGTTTGCGAGCGCGTGCGTGCGTGTGTGTGTGTGTGTGTGTGTGTGTGTGTGTGTGTGTGTGTGCGCGCGCGCGCGCATGTGCGTGCGTGTGTGTGTGTGTGTGTGTGTGTGTGTGTGTGTGTGTGTGCGTGCATTTGTGTGTGTGTGCGCGCGCGCGCGCGCGCGCGCGTGTGTGTGTGTGTGTGTGTGTGTGTGTGTGTGTGCGTGTGTGTGTGTGTGCGTGTGCGTGTGCGTGTGTGTGTGTGTGTGTGTGTGTGTGTGTGTGTGTGAGAGAGAGAGTGAGAGAGAGAGAGAGAGAGAGAGAGAGGGGGGGGGGGGAGAGAGGGGGGGACAGGGGGAGAGAGACTGTGTGGGGGGGGGGGGGAGCTCGACTTGAATCGGGGGTTGCAAATGTGTCCGATTTGTTCTAACCTATTGATGCTCACCAGAAAGAGCTAGAAAATAACAGCAATGAACACAAACACTGAACACCAAAGTCACCGTTCCCATCAATGTTGCGCTTCGCCTCAGGCCATTGCCCACGGCCCAACTGCCATGGTACGCTTACATTGCTTGGTAACTTCCACTGCACTACATCTGAAATCCCTTGTCATCAACAGACTGCATTACAACTGAGTAACAAGCTCTCTTTTGCCGGTTCCCCTTTTACAGTCACATGCATTTGCAATGTAGGCTTAATAACATAATGCCGCATCTACCATTGACAGGCAAGAATCCAGCAGGACAAAGGGCGTTACAGAAGGCACAGGACACCTCACCCAGATTGTTGGTGTTGCCAACACGCCTGTCCATGATGTAACCACCCGTGAAGGACGTCACTTTCCCCTCCTCATTGAACACGTATGATAGGCACTCTGGAGCACTCAGGACCACCTGAAGGCCCTCAACCGTCGATCAGAAAACAGCCTTTGCAATGTGCTCAGGTGCTTGGAAAAGGATACAGATTTTCCACAAATTCCTTTTTTTCGTGCAAGAGGATTCCTTCCAGCCATTTCTGAGGAAGTGTGACTGCAGTTTGGTATTGCTCATGATTCCGGGAGACCGGGGAGGGGGGGGGGGCTGCGGGGGCAAAGGCTTAACCCGACCAGAGAGTGAGAAAGGTGTACCAATATCCTCCACCAAAACAAACTCCCAACTCCAAGTAACTCAGACTCCTCCACCAGCACCAATGTTCTTTGACCTGTCTTGTGTATGGCCTGCTTTTGCTCAGCCATCTCAACCACCACAGAGGCAGCAGAAGGTACAACCCTGCCATCCAAGCCATACAAAGCAATTTCCACAAAGGATGGAAGCGCAAAGTTGCCCGAGCCCAAAGTTTGGAGCGACCTTGTTCGTGGCCTTGAAAACGCGGATCCCAAACTTTAGGTCGCCTGTGTGTGTGCAGGAGGTGCGGGTCGTGAACCAAACCCTGTTGGGTTCGTATTTGTCAACCCGCCAATCGTAGGGGTGTGCATCCAGGTCCGGGAAGGCTACTTTCAGCTGGAAGGAGCCCACCGCCTTCAAGTATTCCTGCAAAGGAGAGAACATAATTCATATCCAACATGTTCTGTGCTTGAAAATCTGAACCCATGCACGTCAGACCCATAATCCCTTATCGCCTTCAATCTTCTCCAACAGAAGATTCCCCAAAACTTTCATTCAGAAGCTGAGGCATGTGATCCGCTTGTGTAAATGACGCAACGGACCCGAAACCACGTCACGACATGCCTGATTTCCGAAAATAAAGGTGGTGTGGCTGTACTTTCAGAGGAGTGCCTCGTTGAAGTAGAGCGTTGCAGGGCACTCTGAGCACAGGAATGCACGAGTCCAATAGTACATCATGATGATTGGGCCATTGTACCTTTTTGTTCAGGGAGACGATGGGAAACTCGAATCTAAAATTGTCTGCCAGGACATCCGGATTCCGAAGGCCTCCCTCCTCATCAAAGAAAACTTTCTGAGCCAATTGTATGAGCCTTTCAGGCGGGATAGGGAACACGTCTGGGGTCTCTGGGAGGACAGCTGGGGGCATAGAGACCTGCAATTAACAAGGTATGCAGGACGTCATGTGAGGGCACATAACAGAAAGAAACCTCCGAAGAAAAGATAGAAACACAGGGACAAAGAAGAGGCTGTGAATGAGCCTAGCCGGCCAGAAGAAGTTGCAGATAGGCTCGTTTTGCAGGTCAGAACAAAGTTTTTCTTGTGGATGCCCCTGGATTTCATGTGCTGCAGCAGCAGACTCCAGGGCAAATGTACAAAGGAAGGACTTGGCCTAATCGCGAGTAACTGTGGAGCTAGCTCCGTTTGGAAGTTATGACCACATCAAACACAGATCCCTAGCTGATCAAGTAAGCATCATCAGTGATTGTGTCCGTCGTTGCCCTGCCTGCTTCCTATTTCCATTGCCGGCAAGCGGGACGAAACTCAAAAACCCCTCATCACTGGGAATCTTTAAGAGGGAGCAAGTCTGTCTGGAACGCAGTAGTCTCTCGACATCATGACGTTTCGCTGCATCAAATTTCACGATAACACGACCAATTCTGAATATCCGACACGATGCCGTTCAATACATACAGCGCAAGT
>KV908565.1:157500-160000 GCA_002005505.1 Botryococcus braunii
TTGTTGCTGTTCCTGTTCATTTGCTGGCCCTTACAGCAACTCTGCACGCATGTGTGCGGTGGGCGTGCCTGCATGCGGGTGGGGGGTGGATGCGTGCTGAGAGAGAGAGAGAGAGAGAGAGAGAGAGAGAGAGAGAGAGAGAGAGAGAGAGAGAGAGAGAGAGAGAGAGAGAGAGAGAGAGAGAGAGAGAGAGAGAGAGAGAGAGAGAGACTCTCTCTCTCTCTCTCTCTCTCTCTCTCTCTCTCTCTCTCTCTCTCTCTCTCTCTCTCTCTCTCTCTCTCTCTCTCCTCTCTCTCTCTCTCTGTGTGTGTGTGTGTGTGTGTGTGTGTGTGTGTGGTGTGTGTGTGTGTGTGTGTGTTGTGTGTTTTGCCGCGTGCGGGTACCCACGCTTGTGTATGTATCCCAATAGACTATTGGGCATATGCATACGAAATGTTATTGTCTTTTCACCAACATGATCACAAGGGTTCAAAGCCTATACAGACTGCGACACACAGGCGTGGGGGTATCTTGTAGGGGTTGCAGTGGTGGCATTTGATCTTCAAGGTCATGGTCGCAGCGCATCCCTGCTGGGCATGAGGGGCTATGCCGACCGATTTGAGGACTTTGTGGATGATGCGGCGCTCCTCCTGGATGACGTCCACCGGGCGCAAGGTCTGCAATCCCAGACGGCGGTTTCAGCACAATGAGTTACGTTTGGGAAGCATGAGCTGGGGCTGGTTCATAGGGTGGTGTCGTGAAAGGTTGTAATTGAGTCTTTCTAATGCATTGGTGTAATCGAATTGCCTGGTGGCCCCTTGCCTGCTGGAAAGTCTGTGTCCCCATACCTCCTTTGGTCAGCTTCATGCCGGTGGCCCGTGGGTCAGCCGGTGGTACTGGGCTCCCCTCGTGGAGTGATGAGGTCGCGTTTTGGTTTTAGGCTTTCAGGTCCTAAGGGCTTGTGGCGTTTTGGTTTTAGGCTTTCAGGTCGTAAGGGCTTGTGGGGTTTGGGTGGGTGCTGAGGTCGTGTTTCGGTCTCAGGTATTCAGGGTCGTAAGGGCTTGTGGGGTTTGGGTGGGTGAGCAGAGTGTGGAACATCGCAGTCCCTGCACTGCAGGGTGAGATAGGGTTATCATGGTACATGCGTTAGGGCAGGTGTGAGACCGTCACAGCTTATGGGCTTGTACAGTACCGAGTCAGGCATCCTTGTCGTGCCAACTTCTCACACCACTTCTTGTATTTCAAAGTTGACCGAAACTTCCAGGCCTGAACCAGAGGGGGTGTCGGTTTTCAGTTCTGAGAGAATAGGGGGAGGGAGGGGGAGAGGGGGGGGAGAGAGAGAGAGAGAGAGAGAGAGAGAGAGAGAGAGAGAGAGAGAGAGAGAGAGAGAGAGAGAGAGAGAGAGAGAGAGAGAGAGAGAGAGAGAGAGAGAGAGAGAAGGGAGGGGGGGAAGGGAGGGATCATGCATCAGAAGCAAAGCAATATCCTGAAAAAATGTTCCATCGCTTTGTACATGTGACTGCGTGACTGCTGCTGGCATTGCAGGTCCTCCCGTGTTTGTGTTGGGGGAGTCAATGGGCGGTACAATCGTACTCCGGTTGATGATGCGGCCGGCCGCCCGACAAAAGGTACAGGGGATAGTACTTCTGGCTCCTGTCGTGCGAGTGGCCCCGGCCGTACTGCCTCCGGCCCCCCTCCTCTTGCTGCTACGCCTGCTGGCCTTTTTCTTTCCAAGGCACGTGGCTCCGCCTTCCCTAGGAAAATTTAAGGAAGGCAGCTCCTCCCACCCCACGCGCTTTCTGAAGGGGTTTGACGGTTATGTGGAATAGGTAAATTCCTGTCTTTGTACATGAGACGGGGAGTTCCGGGGAATATGCGCGTGTACTGCCCTTATTTGGGCAGGAATGAGGGGCTGGATGCACTGGGTTGGGGACAGGAGGGGGAGCGGGCTGTTGGGGACCAGAGGGGGAGCGGGCTGTTGGGTACCGGAGGGGGAGCGGGCTGTTTGGGAGTTGAGGAGGTACAGAGGAAAGTGAGGGAGGGCAGGAGCAAGTTGGAAAAGGGTGGTGGGCCCCTCGTCCTCCAGAAAGTGCCATCACGTACACTGGATTTAATCCATCCGTAGATTGAAAATGATGCATAAATTACAGAAAGCGGGCTGCGGGTGGACCTTGGCGTTTTGGGAATCGGAAACGTCACAACAGAAGGCTGAGGGGAGTCTTGAACCAGAGGTTTGTGATTCAGAGCGCTGCGACGGGGCCTTTGCATCTGTGAAGGTGTTCCGCAAGTGAAGGGGCGCGGTTTCTCGAAAAGGATGGCGGGGCATTTGCATATGTAGAGAGTGTTCCGCGAGTGAAAGGGGACGGTTTCGTCAGAAGTGCGACGGCGCATTTTGCGTATGTAAATAGTGTTCCGCAAGTGAAGGGGGACGGTTTCTTGAAAAGGACGGCGGCGCATCTGCATATGTAGAGAGTGTTTCGCAAGTGAAGGGGCACGGTTTCTTCTTTTGTATTGCGGCGGC
>KV908565.1:162500-165000 GCA_002005505.1 Botryococcus braunii
GTGGACAATGCTGATGAGTCCCCAGACCGTACGTGGCCTCTTGGAAGACCACGTGTACACCCTATCTGTAGGAATGATGCAGTTACATATGAGCAATGAGCAGTGAGCAGTGTGAGCCGTTACAATGGCTCTCGCAAGCTCTACTTCCTCAACATGATATGCCAGGAACGTGGACTTGAACCTGCGCCCCTACGTGAGAAGCACCACACGAGCACGTGTCGAGTCACCAGCACAAGTGGAGTGCTCTTGCAACACATTTGCCCCTCATTGTACAATGAGGGGCAAATGCCAAAGACAAGGCCAGGCTATGTCAGATGACGTACAGATTACACTTACGTAAGTTGGATCGACCCATAGGTACTCATTTGTGCAATTTGCATGCACTAAACTGTGAGCTGAAAGATATTAATATGGAATCGCCATAAATCAATCCAACGTATCTTTGGTACTTTTGCTTCCCTTATCCTCAAGGCGCGCTCTACAAATGCATATGTGTACGTACAGATCTGACACCTGAGGTCGAAACCACGTTTGGCAACGTTTGGCAAAGACAGCTTGAAAACTAGCTAAATAGCTGGCCAGATATCAACATTGCATAGCACCCTGCCGAATCAAGGCCAAGCCATCTCCGTCGAAAAACCGATGGGGCTTGCAGCCTGGAATGCGTCAAAAAGAAATTTAACAACAGCAACCTGATCCCTCTTTCCAATCTTTTGGGTCTAGATGAACCGTCTCAGAGACCACAATGGTTAGAACACAAAACGAGAGTACTAGTGGTAGTCACAAACTGAAGCGAGAGCAGCACATGCGAAATAGAATTTCAGGCTCATCACACACATGAATGTCCTGTTAGACAAGTTCAGGTGGACGCCTGAAGGAAGCTTCCAAGGAATCCTGCACGATTTCTAATGGCAAGGCATGCCATGCTGCGCAGCAGATACTTTGATTGTCGGCGTTGCTACAGAGATACTTTGATTGCAGGCAGTTTTGTAGATAACAAAAGAACTGCAGAAATCTCATTAAGATCACATTATATAAGCACTTGCCTTACGTAAGTATACTATCGGAATGGTGGGCGACATGTAACATGACATAACGACATCATGCTATCAACGTCACCCCTGTCGCCTGACAACAACTTGCAATAAGCCATCCGGCAACGATGGTTTCTTTATAGTTCCGCATCAGGATGGAGCACAGTCCATAAGTTAATTAACTTATAAGGCTGCCCTCGACCCCATGATGACGTTTCTTTTCTACTGTGCAAAATGCAACAGGTCCTACATGTGACCACACTTCTGGGTTTGTACGTGTACCGTTCCCTCTTTTTGTACAGCAATTGCAGGAGGGAATTCCCGTTCGAACCGTACCTGCAAGGGAAAAACGTACACGTGCATGCACAAGATGGTGTGTCAGTACCATCTCGAAGTGGCGTTATAACGCAATAATTATTGCGCACGACATAAACAACCCTGCCCCTGCAGCTGCCTGAGGGTGACTTGAGCGCACGCTGCATTCTTGGCCAGTGCCCTAATGGCGGACACGATCTTGCACATTGTCTGACATCGTGCTGCCGCATCTCAGTTCTTGTAGCAGCCGAACTTAGAGCCCGAGGTCTTCTGACCCTTACTCCACAACGATTCTTTTTTATTATATTAATGAGAGCCCGAGGTCTTCTGACCCTTACTCCACAACGATTCTTTTTTATTATATTAATCTCAGGCAGTCAAGCCCCGTCAGCATTCCCTGTGGCAGCAAAACCCGCAACGATGCCCTAATAATTTATTATTCCTGCGGTTGTTCAATACTCATCAATGCATTATCAGTTCACGTGCCATACCAAACGCCTTAAATCGATGTGAACAATCACAGTTACCCAATCCCTAACACTCCAGCGGCGCCTGTGTCACACATGTGTGACATGAGAACGGATTCCAACGAGTTGACGTCAGCAGGTGCGAGGACTAATTAGTTGTATATGGCCTTTTGCAATGTGCGCTTCTGCCTCATGTGCGTGTGCATGCTGGTTCTTCATGCCTCGACATATATACTCTTAAGGGGTAGTCCTACAAATATGGAAGCTACGCACACAAGCACACTTCACCACTCATGAAATTTGCATGTCAGGCGCGGAGCTCGAAAAAAGAGCATACGCAGTCTGCAAGAAGAAAGAAATTCGCCCCTCTTTGTGCCGCCTAATGCACACGCCTACAGCTTTCTCTAATGAAATCTCGGCAGACCAGCTGTACTGCCCAAATTTGGTCCCCACAGAGACCCCAGACAAAAGCCTTTAAAGGTCCCCACAGAGACACCACACAAATAAGAGAGAGCCGCACACATTCGGCCAGCACATGCCCTGCAATGCGGGCACGGATGCAGCCAAACTCATCCGAAAGATTCATCCACCTCGCTGCGCTTGTTTCGTGGACCACTGTGGGCTTGATTGAACTAAATCACGACATCGGACGCCGCTTCCTCGCCTGCCGGGGGGTTGTGCATC
>KV908565.1:175000-210000 GCA_002005505.1 Botryococcus braunii
GGGGAAGAGCCAACGATGTCGATATAAGGGTCACGCCCCTCCTCCCACGCATGGAGGCGGAGGTCTGCGCGAGGGCGCTCCTGGCCAGGGACAAGGGTGGGAAAGGCGGGTTCCCGGGTGACCCGCTGACGAGCTGAGGTAAGGACAGCGTCCAGGCCGTTACGAACGGAGTAATGTCGGCCGACAATGGCAACATCCCCCCTGAGGTGCAGTGGACCGACGGTCGCCCCAGACATCCAACTCCCTCAAGCAGCACGGGCATTGGGAGCCAGGCTGGAAAATGGGGATCAAGAGCTGGTATTGAAGGCGGCAGCGGAACGACTCTGGGGGCATGATCTGCTGCAAATGAGGAACTGGGAGAACCAGCAGCCAATCAGACGCTCCCGGCTGTGTAAGAGATTGGAGCACAGCACGGTCGCGATCCGAGCGAGCAGGGTCATCAAGAACCTCCCGGTATGCGCGTTGAGACAAGGGTTTGGACAGCCGGGCTTGCACTTTGCTGCGGACAAAATCCGGATCCTCGAAGAGCGCCGCATCGAAATCAGGAACAAGGGCGCAGTAGTCAGCCTTGGCAGCTAGGGCAGCGGGGACAAGAGGGGCAGTGGATGTCCCCAGAAGGTGGTCCTGAAGGGGGGCGGTCTGCGTGACGGAGGCGAGATAGGCACAAGGCAGAAGGGAAGTGGCCTTAGTGAACCCTAGACCCCCCTGGGCAATAGGCAAGCCAGCCAAGGTTTGCTGCAAAGGGCCAAAACCACCACCACCAGCTGTGACAATGGATTGGAGGACCTGGGTTTGGAGCATATCAAAGGTCACCAAAGCTTGCTCAGCTGCAGCTGGCGGCATGGTCCGAGCTGTGAAAACCACCTTGCAGGTCCCAAGGCAACTGCGAAGCAAGAGAAGCTCGGCTTGGGGGTGGCGGAGAATCGGCAAACGCTGGAGCAAGGCTGCCACGGCATCAACATGCGCCTGGGCTACGGAAGCCGCGTACTCGACTGACACGGTGACCGCTGCCCCCAACACTATCAAACCAGCACGAGTTTCATTGACGAAGCCCAGAGGGAACCCATCCAAATGCTAAGGGTTCGGGCGCGGCGACCACACACGGCACTTGTGAGGGTTGAGGCTCAAGCCATATGCGGGGGCCCGGTCAACAACCAACTGGACTGCCTGCTGTGCTGCGGGCACGGGACCAACAAACGTGCCGTCATCCAGATACCACCCTTGGTGTACGTCGGGACACTCCCGGTGAAGGTCAAGGAGGAGTGGCTGGACAGTGAGCGCAAAAAGCAGCGGAGAGAGGGGGTCCCCTTGCTGGACCCCTGTTGTGGAGTCCACGACATGGGGCCCAACATACTGATGGGCCGCGCAGCCGTACGTCGTCGCCACATACTGCCAGATGCTGAGGCAATGGAGGGCGACTTCCCCAAGCATGCGGTTGCGGTCGACCGTATTGAAAGCATTTTGGAAGTCCAAGCTGACAACGACGAGGTCGGGGGAATCTTGCTGGTGTGCCACCAAGCGGTTGAGGGCATGGACGAGGCCTTCTGCACCCCATCGGACTCCCACCCCGACTTGGTGTGGCTGCAAATACTCACTGACAGCGGGCAAGACGGCTGCAACAGCTATCTTGGAAACCGGAAGGCGCAGGGTGAGCCCCACTGCAATGGGCCGGATACCCCCATTGGGCTTCAAGAGAGGGGTGATGGGAGCGCTGGCCCAATAAGATCGCAAGGGATGGGGAATATCCCCAGCTAAGGCCCGATTGACCACGCCAAGGAGGCTGTCCAATAAGAGGTCTGAGCCACCTACAGATAAGGCATGTTTGTCCTTCTTCTTCTTCCGGAGGGTCGCTTAGGGTACCCCTATGAGGTTGATTGTCAGCGCCCACATCCTGTTGACATGGATCCATTAGCCCTCGTTAGGCAGCTGCAGGCCAATACCCTCGATGTGCCTTCCCTCCATGTTTCCCCACGGTTAGCCCCTACGGATCCCCAGCTATGTACTTATGTGCGGTGATTTGCGCGCCCTACTCAGGCTCAGCGCTCCCGCCTTTTTATCTATCTCTTGATGTTTCCAAGGTTCGGCTCTTTCTCAGGTTTCGTCTTGGTGTTCATGGCCTTCCCATTGATATGGGCCGCTGGCAGCGGCTTCCGCGTCTTAAGCGCATGTGTGATATGTGTGGTTCCGCTGTGGGTGATGAACACCACTTTGTTTTTCACTGTCCCGGCCCGGTACCCCGGTACGGGAAAGTTACCCCCAGTTGTTTGCTAGTCCCTCACGGTCTCTTCGGCAGTTCATTTGGCAAGCTGACTTGCGTGCGCTTGTATCTTTCATCTCGGATGCCTTCCAGCCTCGTGTTGACTTACGCCGGATGCGGTGACTTGGCCGCAGCCACGTCTGTGGCTGCCCCTCCCCCCATTTTCCCCCCTTTCCCCGTTTCGTTTACGCCGTTGCATGTCTAGTCTTTTTTGGCTGCCTCGGGTGGCCCGATTTTCTTTATTTCGGGTAGCGTGTGTGTTGTGGACATCTTATCATGCCCTCGTGGCTGGATAGATGTAACTCCTTCTTCCGGAGACTTGCGCGTACGTAGTAGTTCTCGAGTCGAGAACCTATGGGGGTATCAGCTTCTGTTTTCCACCTGAGGTTTCTCAGGAAAAGAAAGGCTATGGGTTGCTTATTGCAGTTAAGGTTAGTTCATTGTATAGTGCTCAACTGCGGGCACACACATCATCGTCACTCTGGGTATCTTTACGATTTATACATGCCACCCATTCCCCCTATACTCAGGCAATTTCTATATCCCCCCCTCTGGGTCTCCGTTACTTCAGCCTGTCCCTCTTCCCACTCGTTACGATGAGCTCTATGGGGTTTTGTCATCCCTGGACGGTTGCATCTTTGTAGAGGGTTAACTTCAATGGTCACATCACATATGTTTCTACATCTTCCTCGGCCGATTTAGGCCGCTTCTGTGGTCAAGATCCTAGTGGACGCCAACTTGTCAACTTGGCTGAACAGACTGAGTTAGTTATATGTACCGGATGTGTCTCAGGTGACTTGGATGCTCCTCCGACTTATTGGGCCACCGCCCGTACCTCTGCGGCTAGGCCGGATCATATTTTGGTTTCCTCGTTGCTCCTTGAATGTATCCAGTCTGTTACCGTCGCAACTGAGTTGAAGGGTTCTGACCATTATAGTATCACCACCTCCTTTGCCTTACCCATGATTTGTGCTACTATTTCTAACAGTTCACATGTGGGGGTGCCCCTGCGACAAGTCCATTGGAAAGGGTGTTGTCGTCTAGATTATGTGCATCACTGGGAGCTTGATGCTCCTGCCTTGGGTCGTTGTACTGACTTAGCGTTGGCTGGGCACGTGGAGCAAGTGATGGATACCTTGTCTCGGGTCTTAGTCCGTGCTGCTCACGCTGCAGACATGCGGATGCATACTAGAAACCAGCGGAACCATACTAGTAACAGTACTTTTCGGTTAGGTTCTCAGGCCAGGACTCGCCCACACCAGCCGTTTCATGACCAGGAATGAGTTAAAATCAAGCGGGACTGGCGGGGGGCTGGTCGCCTACACGGGTTTTCTGCCCCCCTGGTACGTGGACTTGAGCGGCACTACCACTCTTATGTGCGATCCCGTAAATGGGTGTGGCTCATGTCCCAGTTAGAAGAGTGTGTTGCTCAATTTCATACTTGCCCCCGTCAATTTTGGCGGACCTTCCGTGGCCACCCCAACTTCTTTGCCCTTGCCCTTACATGACCATGAGGTTTGGAGCCAAGTACATGAAATTTCATGTCTGGGTTCACTCGGGGGGATCTTCAAACGCCTGACGAACTTACCGCTAGCAGCGCTGCACACATCTGCATGTATCCAGCTGGGTGCATTTGGTGTGAATTTACCTACAAAGGTGGCCCGGCACTTCTCGTCAGTGACGCCTTCGGTATAAAGCATACCTCGCTGTGTCACAGTTATGGGCATCTGTGGGCGGGTATAGGTATGTGGCACACATATGTCGTATACGGCATGTCGTCATGAAAGGGTCAAAACAAGCTTAAGGCTTTTGAATTCATATTTCGCATGACCCAATCCAAAACAGCACGTGCATAGATCCTTGCCCTTCAAAGCAGGGTACGCCTTTGCCCGTAACCTTTCCAATATCCACGGAATTTACGGTTGTGTGTGCGTGTGTGTGCACATGTGTGTGTGTGTGTGTGTGTGTGTGTGTGTGTGTGTGTGTGTGTGTGTGTGTGTGTGTGTGTGTGTGTGTGTGTGTGTGTGTGTGTGTGTGTGTGTGTGTGCGCATGTGTTTCTTCCCCCCCGCCCCCCCCCCCCAAAACAAAAAATGACATCCGGGGCTCATGATTATCAGAATTTCCTGTACAGTGACTCACTGGGGTTACCTCCTGATTTTAAACAACCAAGTTTCATTGGAGTGCTCATAGCATAGTCCTCTAAAATCACTTGTGCATAGTTCCAAAACCCTGTTATTCACTTTGCACACTTCACATATGCAGAAAGAGTATACTGAGGCTCCCGGGGCAAGACGAAGGCAAAGACATTATGTCCTTCTATCAACTACATGACATACCCAAATCGCTAACCTATATAACTTTCTTGTATGTGTTACGTTGGAGAAGCTATGCGGTCTGCCCTGTTCTCCCCCTTCTGCTTGCCCCAGACCTCCAGAGGATCCTGCCAAGGTTTGTTCCCATTGCCTAGATACATCTGGTGCGGCAGAAGATACTATTGACGTGTAAAAAGGAGCTTTCCCTTCCCTCATGTGAAGGCAGAAGAAAGCCTTGATTTATCAGTCAATACACTGGGTAATGCAAATGCGAGTCCCTTGGCAACTTTGCTGCATAATTCCTTTGATCTTTTCATTAGAAAGAACCAAAGAGATGATGCCAGCCATGCATATTGATGACACTAAAAGGGAGCAGCCCCTTTTTGGTTCTAAAATAGCAACTTTATTTATCAGGTTGCGTCTCAGTAACGAAGGCCTCGAATGGTTTGTCCAATTTATTATGATTGTTCAAGCACTCCCTAGCAAACCGATTCAGCTAGACATGTTTGTTGGAATACACAGTTCGACCTTACGTAAGAGTAAACTGCCCCACTTATTAAGAAATATATACTTAAGATGTATCTGGAACGGCATGTGAGACCTTTAGCAGTGCAAGAGAAGAACTGGCACAGGAGGCCTTAGTAACTGCACTTTGTGAAACAACGTTGACATTGCCAAAAGCATCTTGGGAACATCGATGCGATCATTCTGATGATATGGTGATTTGCCCGCTGCCACTCTAGAGAGCGGCAGTGGGCATCTGCATTTCACCACAGGTGAAGATATTGAAGATTTGCACATCTTCAAATTTTCAATTTATGTGGCCACGGGTGGAGAAGGTACGTACAGTGGCCAAGGTATGCATCGCAATTGTGGCCATGCTGTTTCCAAGCTAGAAAGCCTGGTATCTGCACTTTGTACCGACTACGCGCCTGGCCTCATAATAATCGGCTAGTATGCCCAATATCGACAATGTCGACGTCGTTTGATCACGAGATCACGAAATGCAGCTTCGCAGCTGTACCTGGCCAGGGTGGCTTAATTGATGCCGCTACTACGTACGTCTAGGTTGCTGTAGGATATAAAACGAGGCCTCAGGAGGCCCTAGAGAGCCTGAAGTGCCCAACTAGGGTATACGTCTGGAATAGGGTATCTATTGCCCATTTCATAAAATTTTTGTTGCCGGGCTGTATAGGCTAACCAGAAATCGCTGAGAGCCCAGCAGTACAACCGCTGAGAGCCCAGGATTGAGGAGCGCTGAGAGCGCAGCAGTACGATCGCTGAGAGCCCAGCAGTACAAGGCCGGGGCTAAAGCTGGCCCTCTTCGCCCGCTAAATTTCAAGTAATGCGTTCCCCAAGTACTACCAATACTAGCACTGCAACAGTGGTTCCACGTGGTATCACTACTGGTATATAAAGCCGGTGCACCGGCTATTCCAAGCGCCTGTACCACTACCTTAAAGAGAATTCCCATACTTGTGGCCAACAGTAAATGTAGCTACAGCTATAGCTTTGATAAGAAAGTACGAATATATGATTAAACATGCCAGATTCGCAGTTACGATGATCGTGGAGATCGGGATCAAGATGCCCGTCAAATCACGGTCGTACAAGGGCTTCCAATAAAAAGCAAACTCAATGGGCTGACGTTGCCCCGGGCAGACATGTACGACCGAAATACGACGGATATGCAGGAAGGCATGCCGTTGAGAAAAGCATCATTTCGGAATGCCTTCAGCTGACTGCAGTAATACGAGACGGGAATCCGCTAAGCCGCCTTTTATAATTCTGCGGATCGCTCGAAGGAAGCCATAAGCCCATGCTGAGCCAACTCAAAAAGGATGGAAAGAATACACAATTGGCTCTGTGCAAACGTGTGGCCTATACGGGACTTCATACCTGAATAAGAAAAGTCTTAGAACCTTTCTTCGTCTGCCGTATCAAAATTTGGAATATCTTCCTTCTTCCTTTAGTCTAGTAATAGTCTTACTACGTTGGAATGTCTATACGTCACCCTACTACACCATGGTCCGAATATCTTGCCAGAAATATCTTGCTGGCATCCCTCAAGGCTAGCTGGCTTGCAAACCGGCAGATAAGCCTCCACTTTTATGATCACTACTGTCATGTGGAAGCCGCTGCAGGACAGATGGGAGTGCACAAGTTGTCCGCGTGCGCACCCAGAGGGTTGCGGATTGCGTTTACGGAGACCCTTACGATAACCATACCATCAGCATATCTTACTTTTAAATCTTTCGTGAATGGAAGTCACATTCGGAGTTCAAACATGGTTCAGTGATCATGCGATTGATCACGATAGTGCACCGAGCCATGATCAAACTCCGAACAAGAGATCCAGTACTGGATCTCTTGTCATTTAGGACTAGTCCTAATGACGTCATGACATGACAGATATCGCGGAATATCCTCCAAAGCCAGTTGAAATCCAATAAATCAAGCTAAAGCTATCATTAAGGCTTTCCAGCATCTCATATCCTTAGCTTAGCTAAGATAAGGCAGCTCCTATATAGGCATAATGGTCGCAATCATGAAGGTCGATCCCACTCCCTCGGAGCCTGAATCATACCGGAGGCCGGTGCTCTCAGTTTTAAATCTCTAGTCGGCATGCGCTGCCGCTGCGACCTCACAAAGATAATCAAAAAAGTATCAGCTAATAAGGGTTCAACAGCCCAGCCGGGGCAACCGAAGGAAGTGAAACTGTGCTACGCATTCTTGATTTCCCCTACCAAGCCCAATCATCATTCCTGCAACATTTGCCCCGTTGCAAGAAGACAGTTTTGCCTGATAATGCTGATTTGATGGTGGGTTGTAATTTTAAAACCCGTAAATGATGGCCTGTTGCTTACACCCATGGCCATTTATTCCCCTGAACCGAACAACCGCTTCTTGTGGCGTCCTGGGAACTCTTGTATCCCTACCCAGGACTGGCCATGGTGCGCTCCCGAATTTGCTCAAAACAATGTATGTGCAACAAGATTTTAAACTGTGAGTATCACTCATGACTGCTCGGCCAGACCTTAAACCCGCTTCATACCCGCTTCAAAATTAAGATGTACATCTCAAGCATTTTCCAACAACTGATTGGAGCATGCCTCACTGTCATGACTCAGATAATATGACACTGGGTCCCACCTCACCGGGATCGTCAAGGCCATATAGCAATGTGGAAGGCAGTCGGCACATGAACAGTGCTCGACCTGCAAATATGTCTTTAAATCAAATATACTTGGATCCCAGATTGACCCTTTGGATATATCGTCCAAGTTGTGGGCGAGGGAGGCAACGCCCTTCTCTGGATGGCGACTACACTTTTATTTAGAATACACATCATTTGACGTTAGTATACTAAACATGGTCTGCAACGTGTCGGTAATATCCCACATCTGTTTAACTATCGAGTC
Organism: Botryococcus braunii; assembly: GCA_002005505.1. Classification (NCBI taxonomy): domain Eukaryota; kingdom Viridiplantae; phylum Chlorophyta; class Trebouxiophyceae; genus Botryococcus; species Botryococcus braunii. The sequence continues at coordinate 182,993 of KV908565.1, forward strand.
GTGCGCAACTCGTGGACTGGGCAAAATGTGCGCATCCATATGTTTTTCTGCGGGGCAGTACTGCTGTACGCTAGTGATACAGAATCAGAGTTGTAAGGGTTTAAACCCTGGGCCCGGGGTTCTAAGCCTCGAAGACGAGCAATTCAGAACCTGGACACCTGAAAAGCGTATCAGGCTAGCAAAACTAGGGGGCGACCCTGCTGAGTGCTGACCGTGTATCAACTCGGGACATTCTGCTCTGCTAGATGCCTGTGCATGCACCTGCAGTTTTGAAGCAGCTATTGGGTAGAAGCTGCAGCGCACACACCAAATTTCTGGAAACTACTCGAACTCTTAAGAGCTTTAGTTCTAGCCTGAGACAAGAATCCCATGCCTTTGCCCTTTGTATGAGCCCTACCTACTGACATCCCTGAAACATTCCTTGAGGGATCCGTGCAAGAGGGGACAGCCCTACCTACTGACATCCCTGAAACATTCCTTGAGGGATCCGTGCAAGAGGGGACAGCGGAAAGAGGTTGAAATTAATGTAGGCTTTGGAGAGTGCTTAGCAGACTCTCCCAAATATCCGGCTGTTTATCTGGAAGGCCTCACAGAGTGGCTGTCATACAAGTCCCGTTCGACGTGGGACGATCAATCGAATTCCTAAATTCTTAAACGGGACGAAATCCTAAATTCTTCTCTGTGCCAATAAGACGGCTGCTACAAACCGTCAGTTTGGGGAGACCTTCCGTGATGAGAGTGGTCCATCGTACCCAAACGCGATCTACTCGCAATCCTGCCAAGCAGGACGCGATCTACTCGCGATCGTGCCAAGCAGGACGCAGCTTATACAAAACCATATCCAACGAGGCCAATGGATTCCAATATCAGCCCCTGTGACCGTGACCGCCGTGCAGGGCAGTTTGCAGCTGAAGCCCTCATGGTTGGACTGTTGGTTACAAAGCCATTGCAGTACAAAAGGGGCCTGATACGAAGTCATATGCAGTACGTGACGTTGACAGGACAATCCAGGAACTTTCTGTTCCCTTGGAATCGGTTCCAAGTTTCTAAGCACAGGCTACTTCCACGAGCCTTCACCTGCATTAAAGACTCGACAGCTTACATGACTAGGATGACCAGCCTGGGATCCCGCCTCATCTGATGATGGGGAGGGGGATTCTGCAGATTGCAGTACAAGATGTGTACTGCAAGCACATACCCAGTCCCTGGACGGTGTGACCCTCATTGGATGTCGGGTGCTACACCTCGTCACAACCTAGTATCCAAATTCCATGAAAGCAAACATGGGAATTCCGATTTTCTGGTAGCCCGGTTGCAATTTAAATGAAATTTCAACCTTGGTGGGATCAAGCCTATATGCCACCAATTGGGTACGTCACCTTTGAAGACAAGTCCTCCTTGGCAAGTGGAGGATCCTAAGGAGGTCGAGAGCTCCTAAAACGGCGTGCACGTGAACAGGGAGCTGAGTGTTACACCATACTTGATTTCCTGATAAAATAACCGACCTTGATGCAGGTCACGATGGCAGTCCAAAATCAGCTCAACAGCCATGCAGGCCCCGAGGGGGCGCCTGCATGGCCTTCAAGCTGGAATGATTCTGGGACGCGAGATTGTGTTCAGTGATTTCCATTGGACATTGACAATTAGGCCACGCAGGCAGCTGCCGGACCCGCATAGCACACGCTGCACAACACAACTATCCCCTTCAAGCATGCATGCACTCATCTTTGCCATGGGGATTGGGATGCTGCTCGAGAAAAGCAAATCTTCTCGTAATCCTCAGGGGCCCTTGGGTCCCGGCCAATGGCCCTTTGAGACCAGCCGGCTCTCATGAAACCTAGGGGCGCGTGCTTAAGGTCCGTTCGCCGCGGTCAGCCAGGCTCCGAGGGACCGAGGGCTGAGCCTTCTCTCGCTCCCTTCCAAGGCTGCGCATCGGCTGTCGTGTGGCTTGCGCATTGTGCGTTGCTGTTCAATCTGCGACGTGCGTGATGCTGAGCAGCTTGAAACGTGCTGCGCGTCCGTGGATCGACATTTAGAAGGTCCTGGTGCTGGCAGGGAAGGCTCCGCACGGCCGCCGGTGTGTTGTTGACGCCCAGTGCAAAATCTACGTGGCTCGGCGCCCTCTCATCCGCAATTCGTCACTTCTGATGCATATCGAGGTCCCCATCCCTGAAACTTCTTCAACGGTTGTCCACCCTGACGAGGTTCCAAGCTGTAGCACGTAACAAAATACTCCTGGAATGCTGACTCCGGGAACAAACCAAGTTCAAGGACTGCCCGGAGGCAAATTTCGACAAATTTTTGCTTGGAGTCCAGAGGCCCTGCAGCAAGTCGGCGCCGTCCCAAATCGTGACTGTTCTATTCCACTTCCGCAGTGAACGCTTTGGGCTCCTTCACCATTTGGAGTCTGCTATTTTCCGAAGCGATACACATGGATAAATGTGCAGCTCCACGGCAATGGAGAGGAATTGCCGCCCAACTGTTGCCCTCGCAGAACCGCTGCGCTGCTGCCTTTATATATCGGTGATGATATCAGTACCTGCAGGCCTGTCGACTACATTCTAATGACTTCGGTCTTCCGTGCGGATCGGTAAATTCGGCGAGTCCCCCCGCCAACTATTTCCCAGTTCAAAACCCATATGCGGCAAGTTGAGAGATCAAATTCCTTAGTGTGGTCACACCTGTGTCGTTTGTGGCCTAGTTAGGCACCACACAGCTACCCGTACTGCTGCATGTACCGCCCCATGCAACTCTCCAGTAGAAGGCACATCGAACATTCCCACTCTTGAGCTCCTCAAAGTCGGGCGTATCGGGCCTCCAGTTCCTGCAGTGCGGGAATGATCTGTTGGAATTGCGGGCGGTCGTTCGGGTCGTAGGCCATGCACTTGCTTGCAAGGTTGGCATATGCGGGATCGATGTCGGGCCCGAATGTAAGCTGCTCCCGCCGAAGCAAAACAGCCACAAGCACCTGCGCAAAGACAACACTGCGCTTCAACTCCACAATGCTACGGAGCTTGCAATGCAACACTTGTTTTGCACACGGCATGGACTCGCCCGCTTTGCCTGTGAGTTCACGTGCAAAGGTGTTGCATGAAGGATGTATGGAGGCCATGTGCTATCTGTGGCAGGGAATCCACCGGGGTTTCCCATTCACGTGATCTAAGTATTTTGCGCCCCACAAATCCGCACGCAGGGGCTCCAGAGTCCACCAGACGTCTTCAGCTCTCCGCGCAGGTTCTCAGTATGTGACCGTGGCTTGAAGGGCCCTTGTTACTTCTGCAGATTTCTGTCGGTCTCTCCTCAGGTGGGTCGTCAGACAGAGGCGGCTGCACACGGATCAGGGCTTGAGTTGGAGTGCTTTCCTCTCGCAAGCCCTTCCCTATGGACTAACGAAACAAGACGGTTTGAACTGGGAGAAAGTCGGGACAGTTTCCAGGCCTGGCGTATCAAGATGAGCCCATCATGACAGCATGATCCGTTTTCCAAGGGGCAAAGCTAGTTCGTCAAAGGACAGACCCGCTCTAAAAGTCTGATTTTTCCTTGGGCTTCAAGTATGCCACATGAGTGGTGCTTCAACAACATAGGCCTTGGTGAAGCATACCTGTGGGTATAGCAGCTTCGCCCATGGGCGGGTGTGGGAGGCCAGCTCCCAGCAAACAACACCGAATGCGTACACATCTGTCTTCTGAGAACCCCAACAACACCCATGTGTTCCCCCAAGTTGCTATAACCAGCAGTGCGCCCCTGCCCTATTCGAGGTCAGAAGCATATGGAGTTTCCTGTAAGCTCTTATATGCGTTTTGACAACAAGATTGGCACCCAACCCTGGACCGCACACTCCCATGTGCGTGTGCGCTTACACTGACACATGCACACCCACGGGCACGCGCGCGCGCGCGCGCGCGCGCACACACACACACACACACACACACACACACACACACACACACACACACACACACACACACACATGTGCAGCTACAGGAGTCAGCATTCCCAGGCCAGAAGCAGGAGGCCTACGAGGATGGCATTGCCGCACATTTGGATGAGGAAGGGCAGTGGGACACATGTACTTGCGAAGGGCAGTGGGGCACATGTACATAAAAAGGGGAGTGGGGCACATATTCATGAGAAGGCAGTGGGGCACGCCGGTACCCAGAGGCAACTTTGAAACAGTGCAAAGAGCTCAGGAGAAGGATATACTCACACATGCCGTACAGTTCACAGAGCACATGAGAGAGGGTACAAGCGTACCTTGCTGTACATGCCATAGAGCACATGAGAGAGGGTATAAATGCACCTCGCTGTACACTTCACCTTAGAAAGGGTACAAGCGCACCTCGCTTTACAGTTCACATGAGAGCGGGTAGACACGCCCCCCCCCTCGCTGTATAGTTCACAGAGCACATGAGAACGGTATACCCCGTCCTTGCTGTACGTCCACAGAGCACATGAGAGAGGACAGACACGCACCGTGCTGTACAGCCACAGAGCTCATGAGAGAGGATGCAAACGCAACTCGTTGTACATCCACAGAACACATGAGAGGGGGTACAACTGTACCTCAATGTACAGCCACAGAGCACATGAGAGAGGGTACAAGCGCACCTCGCTGGCCATGCCGGTACCCATGAGCAGCTCGGGGGCGGTGTGGGTGACCTTCTTGCTGCACTTGGTTGTGTTGCTGGTGCAGCCGCGCAGCGTCTTGGCCAGGCTGGAGTCGATCAGTTTGGCCACAAAGTGCGAGGACCCCCGCCCCTCCGTGGCGGACAGCATCACGTTTGCAGCTGCGATGTCCTGCACTCCCTCGCATTCCGTCACTCTCCTTCATGCATTATGATTGCAATTCTAACCCTAACTTCATTTTCACGTTTGCAGCAGCGATATGGATGCCCCGTATCCTGTCACATTGCGTCACTCTCGTTCATGATCTTGATTTCAATTTAAAAGGGAATGTATGTGGGCCTCACATTGACAGGCATGCCTGCATCAGCTGCAGGTCCCAATACGGAGGCTGTCGCCTCACTCACAACTATACCCCTGAGGTGCGTAATAAGCTTCAGGTACTCGGCATGGTCGGGCACTGAGAGGAGGGGCAACAGTGATGAGGGAGTTATTGGGGGCATCAGTAATGAGGGAGTTATTGTTTGCATCAGTTATGAGGGATGAAATGAAGAGCATCACTACTGAGGGAAGGGGCATCAGTAATGAGGGAATTATTGGGGGCATCAGTAATGAGGGAGTTATTGGGGGCATCAGTAATGAGGGAGGAAATGAGGAGCACCAGTAATGAGGGGAGGGGCATCCGTAATGAAAGAGCAACTGTAGTGGAAGGAGTGACATTGTTTACATCATGAAACATAGCGGAATTGATCACGATGCTGGCGGACCATTCAAAGGCCTGGTTTGGGACATTTGCAATGAGGGAGGCGTCTCACCAAGTGCATGATGGGCTGTTTGCGTTGCAACTCGGGTGGTGACTATCCACAATGTCGGTTGCCCATTTCACGGGCTTGTCACCCAATGCCATCAGCAATGAGGGCGTCTCACCAAGTGCAGTACGTGCAACCTGGGTAACGAGATAACTAGAAGGCCTCACCGAGTCTCCCGACCGAGTGCACAATGTGCAGCGTGGACAACGAGATAAGCAGGGAGACTCACGAAGTGTAGGGACGCGTAGCTTGGCCAACGACATGAGCAGGGAGACTCACGGATTCCAGTGCGCGTAGCTTAGCCAAGGAGATGAGCAGGGTGACTCAGCAAGTGCAGGAAGCGCAGCTTGGATGAGGAGATAAGCAGAGGGACTCACCAAGTGGACAATCCCCTGACGGTGGAGGTCGTGGACCACCTGGGCTAGTTGGATGGCCACCCGGGTGATGGAGAGCATGTTTGTGGCCCCTTCGCCGCCCTCTCCCCCAATTCGGAACATGCCCCTCTCCAGAGCCCTCTGCAAACGTGAAACACCTCCTCGCCTTTCACCTTGCCGTGTTGCATTGGGACGGTTCGCGGGGTCACGGGTGGATGCAGGGATGGGTGGGGGTCATCAAGTCTGCAGTGGATGTGTTATCCACGCAGCTAGTGTCTCGGTGTGTCATATCTGCAGCCTGGATACTATCTACTTGCAGGGAATCATCCCTGACCGACCGTAAGTGTGTTACAGCATCTGTCAACTATCAGTCTTGAGAATCATAGGCAAAAGCAGGTGCGTCATATCATCAGCTAATTACTAATTACTAATTACAGGTGCGTCATATCATCAGCTAATTACTAATTACTAATTACAGGTGCGTCATATCATCAGCTAATTACCAGTACTGACTTTGAGAGCGTGCACATGAATCACATCATCGTAAATGTTAAGATCGTCGGTCCTGGAAAACACGCACAAACAGAAGTATGACACCGTCAGGTAACCATCACTTGTGACAACCATAGGAAGGAAGGGCATCCGGTTCCTATCAAGCTATCATCACTCCCTTAATCAGCCATGCAGGTTATGAGTTCTGGTACCGCAGTCAGAGTTTCGGTACCACCGTCAGAGTTTTGGTACCGCAGACAGAGTTTTGGTACCGCAGTGGGGGACAGTACCAGCAGGGTGCCCCGGTTGCAGTACTCGTAAACCAGCCAGGCAGTCAGGGTCTGCTGCTCTGGAAGGCCATCCTCCACAGCCAGGACTTTGCCGGGCGAAGAGGACTTGGGGGTCGGAGCCAGGTGGTGCGCAAAGATCCTCACGAAGTTGGGGTTTGCTGATGCGGCCTGCGGTGCCCCGGGGGATGTGGTTCTTTCTTACAAGAGTGGGACAAAAAATGACCGGCCCAAACATGCCAACGAAAGGAAACCATGTGTGTAATTCTTCTTTCTTTTGTAATTCCTTTCCTGCTCGAAAGCTAAACACGGACAACAAGCGGAAACCAAGTGTTGTGAGCGGCTGTAAGGTTTTCGGAAAAGGGCAATGAGTGGATTCGGAAACGGGCAATGAGTGGAAACGTGTATGGATACACATACACGCTTCTACAGGGGGATGAGGGTGGGAGAAGGGAAGGGGCGTGAGGGAATCACAGCTGCAGGAATGGCAGCTTGGGTAGGAGCAAGGAGTTCCTTCTGGGGTTGGGACGGTAATAGCTGTTGTTAAACGAGGAGATTGAGCACGGTGCCTGGCGTCCGTTTGCGTGAGAGTCCGTTCAAATACGCGACAAATTTGTGGCCAGTTTTGTGATACATTGTAACGGATTGACACCGGGGTGTGAGATGTGCATGATGGGAGAGGGAGGCAGCGCCTGAAAGGAAATGTGTTTGAGAAGTACGCATGCTGAAGAGAGCTCAAAACATCAACACATTGATTACAGTACCTGCGTGTTACAAATCATTAAAAGCAGCATAGCTATATGAAAGACACAAGCAAAGGTCGCTCTGATGGCTGCCAATGTAGCACCAGTTACTTCACGCAGACATCCACGGAAGAAACAAACAAACAAAAAGAAAAACGGGGAAAGGAGCACCAAGGCGCAGTGCGGCTGTGTCAAACGCACTAGCACAAGTCAGGCTGCACTGCAGGAAAATGTAGGTGAGAACCTTGAAGGGAAAATTCGGCACCGTCATCAGCCAATGGTCGTACAGCCTTGTCAAGTCACAGACAGTTGCAGTCACTTACAGTTGCATTTGGGGTCAGTTACATCTTTAGCAAGCCCCTGGCTCCCAGCATTTAGTGCAGAGAGAGAGAGAGAGAGAGAGAGAGAGAGAGAGAGAGAGAGAGAGAGAGAGAGAGAGAGAGAGAGAGAGAGAGAGGGAGAGAGGGAGAGAGGGAGAGAGGGAGAGAGAGAGAGAGAGAGGAGAGAGAGAGAGAGAGAGAGAGAGAGAGAGAGAGAGAGAGAGAGAGAGAGAGAGAGAGAGAGAGAGAGAGAAAGGGAGGGTACGTGCGCGTGCGCGCGTATGTGTGTGTGCATGTGTGTGTGTGTGTGTGTGTGTGTGTGAGTGTGTGTGTGTGTGTGGTGTGTGTGTGTGTGTGTGTAACATTGTCTGTGCTTCGGAGGGCGCGTGCAATCGCACGCGCCGCATGCAAGCAGTACAGGAAAGGCGGGAAGGTGGAGAAGAGGCGCAGGAGGGCTCCTGCCAGCAGCAGCAGCAGCAGCAGGAGGAGAAGGAGGGGGAGGGGGAGGGGGAGGGGAGGGGGAGGGGGAGGAGGAGGGGGAGGGGGAGGGGGCACACCTGGAGTGCAGCGATGCGAGCGAGGCCCTGCTGCACATTTTCCAAGCGGAGGCCCGTCATCACCTTCACCGCCACTGTGTGGCCCATGTAGGTTCCGCGGTACACCCTCCCGTGGGCGCCCTTCCCCAGCAGGGGCCCGAGCTGAAGCCCTTCCAAGCAGTGCATGTCCTGCCACTTGGAGGACTGCAGCATCCTGTGTCAAAGCCCCTCCCCTCCGTTCTATAACACGCATCAGACAGTTGAGCTTTGCACAGCTCGGACCAGCCTCCTCCATCTCCGCTTCCCACCATTCCCCCATTGCAACACCATTCCTCCATTCCACTACTGCAGTATTTCTGAACACGAGCACTTCAAAGAACTTAATCCTGCATCTAATTGAGTCCGCGACAGGGGGTCTTTGATTAACTTTTGGACGGAATCAAGACACTTTTCATCAATCTGCAGCGGTGGCTTTGAGATGAGAGCGGCTTGTTCTTTCTGTTCTTAAAACCAGCATGCTCGTGGCGTGGTGCATGCGTGTGCGCGCACACACCCACACAGACACACACACACACACACACACACACACATGTGTGTGTGTGTGTGTGTGTGTGTGTGTGTGTGTGTGTGTGTGTGTGTGTGTTTGTATGTGTGTGCATGCGCGCGCGCGTGCGTGCATGCGTTCGTGCGCGCGCGTGGGTGTGTGTGTGTGTGTGTGTGTGTGTGTGTGTGTGTGTGTGTGTGTGTGTGTGTGTGTGTGTGTGTGTGTGTGTGTTTGTGCACGCGCGCGCGCCTGTGTGTGTGTTGGAGGAATTGTAAGGGTAGTAGGGGTTGTAAGGATACTCAGTGGGGTATGCTGGGCCCCCAAGCCCAAACCCCCCGCAAACACAAGCAAGAACAGTAGACACAAAGCACGCCCAAATCATCTTCGGAAATCTCTGCCATGCCAAAGTCCATCAGAACCCTTTAACCTTTACAATGCTTATCACACAGGCTTGCTGAAGATGAACTTTTGTATTGTATGGCAATCGCTGGTGGGGCTCTTGCACCGTCTACCGACTCTGCCACATGCGTTACACCACTGAAAGGTACAAGTGTACTGCCTAGCAACAGCATTGCGGGCCAGAAGACGGCCTGTGACGGTGGCGGGGGGCCCAGCGTACCGCATAGCAGCAGCCTCCCAGTCAGCGGAACTGCGGGAGCTTGATAGGGCTCCCTTGTAGAAGTCCCGCGGGTCTCCCAGGTCCTCCATCCGAACAGGTCGGGACCAATCAGATCCCTGTCCCTGCATTACAAACTCTGGAATTTACGACCACAAAAGCGCGAGGTTTACGACTTTTGCACACGTGCAGTGCAAAGGCTCTCCTCATGCACTGTGTTGCATTTTTGCAAGCTTCCGAACACATGTCACAAGGAGGCTCCTGTAAAGATGGCGGGTCACAGTGCACTTACTACACTGCCACAACCCAAGTTGGTCCTACCCTCCCCATCTGCTCCCCGTTCCCCAAAGTCTCCCAGTTCCCCAAGCTTCTGATGGAAAGCACTTACGGGTTTGTCTTGAAAGCCCAAAGTGTCTTTCAAGCGGGGAGGTCCTCAAGGAAAGGCCTCCTGGGAGACTCGTCATCTTCTCCCTGGGAAGCAAGGAGCTTCCAAGGCGTTGACACCGAAATTGGTGGGATAAAAGGGTAGGCTCACCATCGATTTATTGCCGCAGATTTGGAGGAGTGTCTGCAAAGTATCTGTGCTACCGAAATCCATGCCTGCTGTTCAGCAAACAGAACATCAAATCAGGCACTCCAGTCCACAGCCCTCGGCAGAGTTCATTAGTGGGGCAGTACTGACGGTTTTGGCTTCACCACATATTTTTTGAAAGATCTACACTGTGACTATAACCATCACACACACCTTACTCGGGGGCAACCTCCGCCCCCACACCCACGCTCACATCCCCACGCTCATGCCCCCCTCCCCATGCGTGCCCACGTGCGCGCGCGCGCGCACACACACACACACACACACACGCACGCACGCACGCACGCACGCACGCACGCACGCACGCACGCACACACACACACACACACACACACACACACACACACACACACACACACACACACACACACACTTGCAGGCGGCACACAATTGCGTTCATGCGCAAGTGCTCTAGCCTTGCCGGATCTAATATTTGGCTGAGGAAGGCCAAAGAAAGGGTGGAGAGACACTTGCAGGGATATTTGAATTCTGTCCATGTCTTTTGCGTAATGTTGCGATAGTTTGGGCTTCCAATCATTCCATCTGGGCTTTCCAAGCAGCGGTGTCTGCCATTGCAGATGGGCACAAGCTTTACCTGCCCCGCCGCCTTCGGATGCAGTCCTCATTAAGCAACAACCAATTTACAGACATATAATTCAAATTAATTATCTGACTTTCAAGACGTCTGTGATAGTGTGGTTCACTACATCTCTGTGAAGCCCATTATGGTGTCCTGAGCATTGCCACACATGTTTTGCCTTCGTGAAAGGGGACGTTCGAGACTTCCTACATACCAAGTGGGTCAGTGACTACTGGAGGCAAGTAAGATTCTCCATTACTCCAAATGGATGGTACTTGAAACCCCGGAAGGTGCCGATCTACGTTCGCAAGGATCTGCTGGTCCACCGGAAAATTGTACGTGCAAGGCCATGGGGCATACTCCGTATTCACAGGGCCCATAGAAATATATGAGTTAGAGGCGAGACGTGATGGCATTGCGAGAAGTTTTATACAATTAAGACTTGACAGATGGGCACGTTAAGGTGCTCGCTCGGCTCTTCTTGGGACCTGCGCACATCTCTCCCACAGGCCATCAATGAGAGTATAAATTAATGAATTGAGAAGTTATATTTTCCTACATATACAGTATAATTTGGTTCTGCATCGGCGATCGAGAAGTGGGCACAAGGATTCCGGTATTACAAGTTTGAATCCATAGCTAGTAGGCTCCAACTTCCCTTGGTAATTTGACTGATAACTACTAAGGATAACTAATATGATATTTTAGAGTGCATGAACATATGAACTTGGTGAAAGGTGATCAGAACCTACGGGCAACCGATGACCGTTGCTTCACCAGATCTACTGCCCTTAAGTGACAATACATCCCAGATATAAGCTCTGATAGTATACCAAAAAGTATTTTCAATTTATGGGAGGTCTAAATCGCTGGATCTCAAGCTTTTGCCTTGGGTCACACTTTGTCAGGCTTTTGACTGGTGACAAATAGCCTTCCTGATGTAATATGGAATTCAAGTACGTGGTATCCCTTGGTCATTCACGAGAAGCAAACTAGATTGAATATGTACCTGTTAGTACTGTTCTGACTTTGGGGCACGTTGGGCCTCACGGGCGAGGGTCACCGCAAACAGGAGGGGTGAGGATCTACAGCCACAGTTCCGAGTTTGATCATCGGCGATGTCCTGGAAGCCAGAGTCACTACTTTGAGTTTGTTTGCATCCACGTAGAAAATTTAAGACTTTTGTTTGTGGGTTCCAATTCTGGGCTCAACACAAACGCAAACGGTACATCAGTTGTTGCCGGTCATCGGTACAACATTCGAGTCGCACGAGGCGTAGAGCGCGAAAATCCCTGAATGTCACCGTTAAAAGGGCAAATAAGTGCGAAATTGGACCTTTACGGTGCAAAATGGACGTCACATAGGTGTCGAACATACCTCGTTTTACGGTCGTGGCGTTGTTGATTAAGGGCACGCCTGTTCTTTTTTGGTACCCAACTGTGAGTACACACCTAGATCTCAAGTTGCGAAATCTTTGGCACAATCTTTCACGGGATACACGTGATTCAAAGGTCCACAAAAGATATCCCCAGCCTTCACACATTGACGAGGAAAGGGGGCACCTTGTTAAGGAACCCCAAGAGTCGAGGTGAATCCTCTGGCACAGATCTCACTCTTAGAGCAGGTTCTCCATGTGGACGCACGTGTATCTGTGCCTCCCTTCCTTCTAGGCAGGGATAATAATCCAATTGATCGGTCTTCTTCACTGCGCTTTTCCCATATAGTACAATGGCGCTGTTAGGCACACAACGTTTGTCAGCCCTCTCTGTCTTCCTCCGTATCATGACGGCAACGCGCAGGTGGCCAGCCAATGGATCGGCCCCTTTCCTTCTTTTGGTCCGCAGCAGAGCAACGGCTTTGCTTCCGGTCGTCATACAAAAAGCCATATATCTCATTTTTCTCTTTACAACATTCGTGGGGTTCAAATGCTTTTTAGCATCTCCTAAACCAAGCCGGTAGTCGAGCTATCCAGGGGGGGGGGGGGGGAGGGTGGACAAAGGTTAATGACACGGGGTCAGATTGCCGGGAGTATTGGGGTAGGAGTTTAGGGCTCTCGCCCCCATGGTCCTTGTCCTAAGCCATCCATGGTTACTCTGCTGCAAACAGCTATCGGCGCGCCCCAGCAGCTGACACGTAGTGACCGCGACAACTTTCCACTCGGCTTCTTTTGTTTTGCTTTTCAAGCTCTTGTCGGACCCGTGTCAGAGTCGCAACAACAGTGACTCAGCCCGCCCCACGCTCGGTGTCCTTGCTGTGTTGCAGCTTGCAGGAGGATGCTACTACCAAGCCCGCTCATGTGTGTGGCCACGTGTGCACATCATACGCTCATTGACTCCGCAAGGACGCAAATGCGGTGCAATCACGGCGGGAGAAGACGTACATCTACCCGACCCAAAGGGCGTGATGAGATGGAGGGCAAGAGCTGTTAGTAAACTGTACAATAAAGAGTGGATAATTGCATATTTGGGGAAAGTAGGAAAGTTGGAAAACGCGGGGAGGGGCTGGCTCCTTGGGGGCATGCATGATGCTGTACAGTGTAAAGTGTTCCACTACAGTGTAACGTGTTACACTCTGGAGAAGATCTTTTGCTTTCCCACTCGGTGCATCCCAAGAGTACTCTAGTGAAACCATGCTGCATTTACTTCCAAATTGGCCAGAGGATCATGAAGACACGGGCGGCAAGCTTGCTTGATTTAAAATTAAGAGTGAAGCCTATTCTAACCGCATACCAAAAATACATCATGCTTGATTTGCCTTGAATTGGAAAAGCAGGTGAACTTGCTCTAGCGCACACATGTGGCGGGAGAAATGAAAGGGAACCTTTAATGTGCTACAATTGAACCAAGATGCCCCTCCCAAACAAAAGCTTCTCCCCTCTCAACCCCCTCACAAATCCAACCTACTTTCTTCACAAGAGGATGAGGATGAGGAGGAGGAGGGGGAAGAGGAGGAGGGGGAGGAGGAGGAGAGGGCCGACGAATAATTCTTCGAAGAACAAGAAGAGGAGTGAGATGGCAATGTTGGAAGAGGAGCGAGTGTGGTATCTGCACGCCAGCAATGGCAGACTTACATGGCTATTAAATTATATATAGGGCCATATGGATGCATCTGGGCCGACCGGCACGTCCCTTCAGAGGAGACCACATCGACGCCTTGACCCGCCTTGCCTCTCTGCAGAGAGGCATCTGCATCCTACGTCGTGTACATGTGTCCACGCTAACAGCCGCAGCTCAAAACATGCTTAAGAAGCGTTTCCCGGCCGTGGGAAGCAAGCAAAACCGCGAGCACATGCGTGCGGGTATTCTTGAGCGATGACAAGCCCACTTTGAAATCAAAAGTGAAGCAGGTATATACATATCCTAACCCCAAGTTCTTTTGCCCCTGCCGTGAAACGCAGGCTGGTTTTCGAGGCTTCAATTCTAACGTTAATTGAGCAATAATGTGGCATGCCAAGCAATTCAGGCGGAATGCAGTGCCCCACGTGGGGACCCCACCTGCACGTGGGTCATGGTGGTCGGGGACGTCCAAGGTTGCTGAGCCTGGACTCTTTAAAACCTGGACTCTTTCAGACATGTCCATGGACTCTTTCGGACGTCAATAGGCGGCGTCTATCAAACTGCGGGAATGCCTTGATTCTTTCCGCTGCGGCTCCTGAACATCATCCTGGAACACGGAGGACCCACTGCAGAAGCTGAACGCCCCAAGACAGATACGCACAGGATGTTCGGACTCGTCTACACATATGGTGAAGGCGACGTGTGCATAGCCATGCATGCAAAGCCCATATGGTAGCATGCAAAGCCCTATGAATGCGCATGCACCAATCTATGAGCAGACCGCAACCTGACAGGGCCGTGCGGACACCACATACATGGCTTTCGCTTATGTCCACTTGTTTCTTAAAAGTTATAACCCAAGCCTCTTGGAATGTACTTTCAGGTGGTAGCTGCCTAGGTAGCTACCTATAGGCACGGGGAAGGCTCTACAGATGCTCTCTACGAAGGTACACCATGAAGTCCTCGTTAAGAACTAGATAAATTTATTTTAGAATGTTATAACGTAGTAACGGTACTACGTTATAACTTTAACGTTCAAGAAAACTCAAGCGAGTCCATTGCTATAGCAATATACAACTCTCTGGTCGAAGGCCCCCATCAACATGTGGCGGCTTCGAAAAGACCGATATAGTTCACTTTTACCCTTTAAAATAAAGAGCTTCTGTCATGAAGGGGGCGCACTGATCAGTGCGCCCCCTTTCAAGCAGGGATAACATGTGCTTCAACGAATTATGCAAGCCCAGCAGGCGCTTCGCCCCCCCCCCCCCCCCACCCCAACTGCACGTTCTCTTGAGAACCTCTGTCCAAATATGCCCAAGGAATCCGGTCTGTTCAAGTCTACCTCGATGTAAAAGCTTCCTCCTGCTGCTGCTGCCGCCGTCCTCGTTGGAAGTCGCAACCCTTATTCTGAATCAAGAAAAGTCTACAACTTCGCCGAGTGCAAATTCATCTTCAGTAATTATTAAATCCGGATTATACTGGATGATAATGCCATGGCGCATTTCGAGGCACGCAAACCCTTATTGCTTGAGAGCAAAGGCCCGCATGTTTTACTTTGAAACGTTTCTTGAGCCATCCGGCCATATCTAGAGGACGGAACTCACAATGCTCAGGCCTTTGGGGGTCCTCGGCTATCTCTTACCTTCCAGGGAGCTCTCGACACAGCATGCCGTATTATCCCTTCGAAGGACTACATTCGAGGAGTATACACGATTAATCCGATTAATCCAACGACCATATTGATACTTCTGTTGAGATTCACACGCTCTGTTTGCGATCGTGGCGCGAAACAGTTGATCACCTGCGTGTGCTGGCTCAGCCCAGTTCTTCCGGATATATTCCCTGGGGATATCCCCAAGGATTATACTTCTAATAGGGATTCCCACGCCTGGCGGGGACACCAGCCGGGGTCGTTGCGTTGCACGCACATTGGATACCACGTGGGCTGTCTGGTGTGGCAGATGCAGCCAACTGCACGACTTCGACGAATGGCCACACACGTGGTGAATAAAATGATATGGTTCACGAGGCAGGCGAGGCAAATGCCCCCATGTATGACAGCTGTAGATGGGTCCTAGGGCGCCGTTGTTCCACAAGTTCCTAAACAGGCGCCTACAGGCCGCAAATGAGCTAAACAGCTGCAGGTTCCTAAACAGGCGCCGGCAGACAGCTCTGCGCCCATGCATGGGCCACCGGAACTCTGAGGCACACATGAGGATCACATGACCAAGCACGTGGTAGGGTCCTCGCAAACAGACCCTGCGACCAGACATCAGTCGGCAGTTCTCCCGCAAGGCTTTCACACACACCCGTACCGTCTCTGCAGCTAGGTCCTATTGAGGCGTAAGCCTATGGGAAGCTACGGGGAAGCTATAGGAACCTGCATGTGCGCACAGGCGTCTGCATCAATACCACATTCAATTCAAAGATGCGATTCCGAACCTAGACAAGAAAAATAAAAAATCAAAGAGATCTGGATTCGTGAGCCAGTCCGCTGGTGCGCCTCCACCTCGTCCTTGACCTCGGGGTTCGCCTTCTAGAACCCTTGCCAGTCGTCACAGCAGGAAAAGCTGTTCTGCCTTGATAAATATGAACGAAGCTTCATAATGATCCGTTCATGATCGGCCTGGGACCCCGCTCGCGCAAGTACTCTGTCTTCCATGGTAGATTTTCTATCTACCCAAAAGTGAGGGTGTCACGCATCGTGACTTTCAATACTAACACAAAAAAGGGCCAAAAAAAGGAGGAGGGAAAAAACACTTCAAAAAAGAGGCAGGTCCAATGCGTCCAGCCCCCTTGAGACTCTGAAAGTTGAGAAACTCAAGTTGAGAGCGGGGCTATCGCCCTCCACTACGCTGAGAAGCGGCGTCTTCCGGTCCCCCCGAAAACCATGAGGTAAACGAGTTAATGTAACCCGTGACGTCCGCCGATTCCGCAACCGCCGCGAGCGGATCGGCCAGCTCGGCCTGCTTGGCCATCGCGGCATTGCAGCGCTTCTCCTCGGCGGGACTGAACTGCAGGATCTTTGCCACCACCGGGAGGAGCGGCTTGGGGTCCCCTGCTCCCCCATAAATCCACGCTTCACTCATTGCACAGGTCAAACGTGACGTCACGCTGCACACTGAGAGCAATCAGTTCCACTCGACTCATGCCAACTTCGGTTGCTATCTGTGCAGGCCCGCGCCCGCACGCGCCCGCGCTGTGCAGGCCCGCGCCCGCGCGCGCAAACACACACACACACACACAGATGCGCACACACACACACACACACACACACACACACACACACACACACACACACACACACACACACACACACACACACACACAAACACACACACAGACGCGCGCGCGCGAGCCCGCAGCCACGGCATACATGTCCGCCCGACATGCACAAACACATTCAACATAATTGCATGCGTGTGTGGGGCTCCGCTTCTGGGCGTGCTTGTGAAAATGGTGCGTGCGTGCCAGTGTGCGTCTGTGTATGCGTGCGTGCGTGCACATGTGTGTGTGTGTGTGTGTGTGTGTGTGTGTGTGTGTGTGTGTGTGTGCGTGCACATATGTGTGTGTGTGTGTGTGTGTGTGTGTGTGTGTGTGTGTGTGTGTGTGTATGAGCGCGCACATGTTCGCACTCAGAAACATATCCCCACACGTAGGGTTAATTGCAGAAGGATATAGACAGGGGTCCCTTGACGTAGGCAGCCTGAGAGGGGTGGGGGGGGGGACTGAGGATATGCAAGGGGCTTGCCTGTCTCATACAGTTTGAGGATGATGTTCTTGAGGTACTCCAGGTCCACTGCCTTGTCTGCAAGCTCCTGTCGCTTCTTCTCCCTCTCCAGTTCCCGCAGCACCTAAAAGACCAGGAGGGCTGTCAACGTTGGACGAACAGGGATTGTCTACTGAAGCGCCAGACAACCCAACAGACTGGCTGAGAGCTACGGGAGGAACAGTCAAACGCGGAGGGCCCTACACCGAACTTCCGGAGAACATGGGAAGGGACAGGGAAAACATTCCCGATCGCCCGACGCCACCCAGACTCCCGACAACACCGGAAGAACAGCGACAGACCCCTGAGGGAACCGAGGGGAACCGAGGGGAGACGAGAGCCTCCCCAGAAAACATGGGAAGGGAAGAACGATACCCCGGGAAGGGATACGGGTGCGACTGGCGTGCGTCAGTTCCTGCAACCACACCAAACACACACCGAAAGGAGCGTGCGCCTCACCTCTTTGAGATGATCTTCCTGGACCTGGCGGAGCTCGACTTCCTTCTGGAGGTCCCCGATCTCCATCTCAAGCTCCACGACCTTCTGGCGCGCGGCGGACAGCTCTCCCTCGCGGCCCGCCTGTCGCTCCGCCAGCCGCAACAGGGCGCTCTCCTGCAGTCCGGCATCCAGCAGGATGTCGTCGAACACCCCCAGGCGGCTGCTGCGGAAGCTGCTGCCTGAGTCCTTGCGCAGCAGCGTGCCCCCGCCGAACGCCGCCTCCTCTGCGCGCCGCATGCCTCCAGAACGTCAGGAGCCTTGATTCCCCGGGATGGGGTCGGGGGTGAAAACGACTTTAAAGACTTTGTGCCCCGGGATGCGAGCGCACGGGGAGGAGGTACAAGACTGGGTGCCCCGGGTTGGGAGGGGGTGGGAAGACTGGGTGCCCCAGGTTGGGAGGAGATGGGAAGGGATTGGAAGACTGGGCGCCCAGGGATGGGAGGAGATAGAAGGGGGTAGGGCAGATTAGGGGAGAGAAGGCGCGGGAAGCGAGACAGGACAGGGACCGGATAAAAGCAGTACAGGAGCGGGCATGGGGGGGTCGGTACGCAGAGGATGTACAAACGCAGTACAGCCAGGCTTCCAGAGAGAGCGAGAGCATCAAGACGTGCCCAGCGCGGGCGGGGGACGTGAAACAGGGTCCCAAAGCAGTTTCGCCAAACTCTTTAAGTGCCACAGCCAGGGTCCCCACAATACTGGTGGCAAAGAGAACTGACGAAGAAATGGGTGACGAAGGAAATCCGCTGACAGGATCGTTGAGCTTGCAAAGAAGGGAAGCTGGGCGGCACAGAAAGCACGGAAGCTGGGCGGTACCCAAAGTGGGTGGCAAGGAACAAAGAGGCAGTACAGCGGTGGCTGGGCGGGACAACGAGAAGTACAGCTGTATGGAGTAGCACAAGGAGGCATGTAGAAGTACAGAGAGGCGTGGAGAAGTGCAGAGAAGCATACCCAAGGCGGGAAGGGGGCCAGAGGCGCGAGTCAGAATGCCCAGATTCCCGCTGAAGCTGCCCCCAATGAGGGGAGGGGCCTCCTCCATCATGGACCCCCTGCGGCTGCTCCGATCCTCCGCCTCCACCTCCGCCTGCAATCCCCAACCGCCACGTCCCGCAGGGTCATTCTCCACCCGCGACGCCCCGCAGGATCATTTCCCGCCCGCCACGCCCCGCAAGGTCATTCCCTGCCTGCTACGCCCACGCAGGATCATTCCCCGCCCACCACGCCCCGCAGGGTCATTCCCCACCCGCCACGCCCCGCTCCGCACGTCAGCTTGTACCCTGGACCCCAATCTAATGCCGCTGATATGCGCAAGCCTGCGCGCAGGTTACTGGGAATGTACGTTTCTGGGCGTTGTATTTTTCTGGGCGCGTATATTTCTGGGCATGTATGTTTCTGGGGATGTATGTTACTGGGGGTGTCTTTCTGGGCGTGTCTGTCTCGGGGCCTGGAGGGCCGTTCCCCCCCCCCTTTTTAGGGCCCTTTTTTTCATTTTTTGTCGTGTTTTTTTTTGGGGGGGAGGAGGGGGTGAGAAGGGGGGGGCGCACAAGCTTGGCCTGCACAGCAGAAAGCTGCTCCTGCAGGGCGGATTTGGCAGCCAATATTTTGGAGAGTTCGGCGTCCTTCTCCTCCACAATCTGCTCGGACGTCCTCTTGTACTCCTTAAACTCCCCCTGCACGCACACCCACTCCTCCTCGGCAAGCCTCTCTCGAGCATGGCCGGAGAAGTGTCCTTGCTTGTGTGGCCTTGTGTGCGCTTGTGTTGTGCTTGTGTGCCCTTACGTGTGCTTGTGTGTGTTCCTATGTCTGTGTGTATGTTTGTGTGGGCTTGTGTGGGCCTGTGTGCCCTTCTGTGTGCTTGTGCGGTGCTTGTGTGTGTCTGCATGTCCGCGTGTGTGCTTGTGTGTCCTCATGTGTGCTTGTGTCTCCTTGTGTGTGCTTGCAATGGGCTTCCCAGCCCATGGTTAGGCCCACTAGGGGTAGCAGGACTGAGGATGATCCTCCAGGCCCCTCCTAATAAGCGCACATGCAAGCACCTGACTTCCTATAAACCTTCTTCTTCCCCCACGAGTCCCCGAGGGGGGGGGGAGAAAGGAGGGCATCCTCATCCTTACACACAACTTGAATGCATGTGTGTGTGTGTGTGTGTGTGTGTGTGTGTGTGTGTGTGTGTGTGTGTGTGTGTGTGTGTGTGTGTGTGTGGCGGGGGGGGGGGGCGTGTGCATGCAGATGGTCATGGTTTGGGCACGGAACAGCCCTCCAGGTCTTCCAGTGTTAATCATACATTGGTACTCATGATCTGTTCGCCCATTGGACAAGGAAGGTGCCAGCAGAGCACTCGGTTCTGGTTTCAATCCCCTGGATGAATTCGAAACATATGAAATGCTTTTTCGTTTGTTCCCAGAATCCCCCCTCTCCTTTCTCCCCCCACCCGGGGCTGGGTTCCCTTGAGATAGCCATGTTATACTTTACAATGTCGGTTCTAAAGGCTGTGTTCTCCTGCTGGGGGCCCACCAAGATGTGGGCTAACTCTGACAAGATAAAGCTATTGACCTACCCGAAGGACCCCTCAGCCGGTGAAAGATGGCAAACCGCAATTGCCAGTCCCTCGAGCACATCCGCTGAATGAAGACCGAAGGCTGCCACAGAGGTTTAAAACCGACAACAAAATAGTGCTTAAAAGGGAACCCAAAAACCAAGGAAAAAATAAAAACGCCACAAAACACACACACACACACACACACACACACACACACACACACACACACACACACACACACACACACACACACACACACATAGCCGCACACAACGCACCCGCAGGGTATCGAGCCGGGCAGTGAGGTCTTGCTCCCGGGCAGCAGCTTTCTGCGCAATGTCGGTGTGGGACTCGCGCGGGCTCCTTCGCTCCGCCCGCACTGCCTCCAGGTGCGCCTCCAGCCCCTCAAACCTGCGGCCCGCAGCCCTCAATCAGCGCTGCCAGCTGCTCATTGCAAGAGCCCGGCGAATTCAAGTTTCTCCAGATTCGAAAGGGCCCTGAACTTCCAATTTGCAATGCCGGCTGTGCCACCAGCAAGGGCTCTGAACTTCAGCCCTGGCATGGGTATGGCCCGTGACTCATGGAGATTCTGATACCCTGGCTTTGTCTCTCCACATGCAGCTGGCCACTCCTTGTACCCCCTTCCCCTCCTTCTTCCTCGGGATTAGAGCAACTGTGACTTCTCGGACACCAATTAGTGAAACCATTGCAACTTGCACTATGGCTGTGCAAGAGCCTAGGCCTTTAACCTTGCTACCTTCTTTCTTATAAGAGTAAAGCTGGGCATAGATGAAAGTCGTCGATCTGCTAAGTCATTTGGCCATCTCATGGTTGCCTTCTAGGGTTTACCGCCATTCAGAATGATCTTCACCCGCCTGTCGAGGTATGTCATCAATTCAATGCATTATATACCCATCTTCTCAACTTGTTCCGAGAGATCTGCAAGGAAGAATCCCAACCTCATCCCATTACTCCATTCAGTCCTTTTCCCTGACAACCGCGCGCACACCTCATCCCTTGCTTCACTCAGGTAAACAAATACATAAATAATAGATGAATGAATGAGCGCATGCCAACAACGAAGTACGCAATGAACACGTGAGCCCATGCGAACGCAAGTACAACCAAGTACAAAATCATCCATCCATTAACCCCACCCCCCCCCCCCACACACACACACACACACCACACGCACGCACGCACGCACGCACACACACACGCACGCACACATTCCCACTCCCTCTCCCTCTCCCTCTCCCCCCTCCCCCCCCCCCCCTCTCTCTCTCTCTCTCTCTCTCTCTCTCTCTCTCTCTCTCTCTCTCTCTCTCTCTCTCTCTCTCTCTCTCTCTCTCTCTCTCTCTCTCTCTCACTCTCTCACACCCACACACACACACACACACACACACACACACACTCACACACACACACACACAATCTCTCTCAACCAACCCCCCCACACACACTCCCCCGCTCTCTCTCTTTCATACACACACACACACACACACACACACACACATACACACACACACACACACACACACACACACGTGCGCGCGCGCACGCGCGCGTAGGCAGGCAGAGGGGGCGGACCTGCGCTTCCAGTGCTGGACGTCGTTGGCGGCGGCGTCCGCAGCGGCATTGGCAGCCGCTACGTCCTCTCGCAGCTCCGCCACCGTCTTCTGGAGCTCCGCAGTGGTGCGGGCCAACTGCGCCTGCGCCGCCGCCTTCCCCGCTGCCGCCTCCTCCTCTGCCTGCACCCCGCCCCGCACGCCTAGGCTGGACAAACAACCCCAGAAATCCGTGGAAAAAATGACTGGACAATCCATTACTTCAAGACTAGAAAATTCACTGGAAAACCGATTGGAAATAAAACTACCCCCCCCCCCCCGGGGGAAACAAAAAAGGGGAGGGAAATAAGGGAGCGGGGTGGGGGAGAAACAGTGAATTAGGGAAAAAAGGGGGAACTAAGAAATGAATAGATAAGAAAGGATGAAACCGGTAGTCGGGCACGGGGGGCAGACAGGCAGGCAGGGCAGACAAAAAAACACAGACGGAGGAACGGACGGTCATTCGGAGCTACAGACAGATGGGTATAGGTGCATACGTAGAATGACTCAAATGGATATCAAAGACAGGGTCGCAGACTGGGACACAGATACACAGGTACATAGGTAATGAACAAAGAAAGAAGGGGGAATGTGAAAGCAGCCACCTGGTCGCTATTGATGGAAACAAACATTGTTGCGGGAACCGTACCAACGCATGGGGCACCAGTGCTCACAAAGGCTCATTTCTGGACTCACATTCTTGAGGCATTTTGGGAATTTTGGTGAATCCTTGTGACATTTTGGAAAGGCCTGCGCGTACATTGGCATCCTGGCTACCCCGGCAAGCCGCTTTCAAGCCGTGCTGGACTTGATTGGTCCTAGCACACCCTTTGTCAAAAGTGGGCGAAGCCTGCTTGCTAGGCCTCGCAAATCGTCGGTGTAAAAGTGGAAACATAATTAGGGAAACCTCGTTAGGCAAATGCCATTAAGAAAATCTCATCAGGGATGACCTTCATCCCATAAGCTGTCTCCTTGTCAACCAGTCTAAGCCCTCAGCCACACACATCACAACCAAAAGTCAAATCTTGTGCACTGTATTCGCAGGGGATGGGGGGAGGAGGCGAAAAAAGCGCCTGTATGCCAATACAATGTCAAGGAGGGATTTGAACCTTTGCTGCTGCGGCTCGGGCATCATCTGCAGCAGCTTCTGCATCAGCCAAGCGCTGCGCCAGCTCCTCCCCAGCAGCTTCTCGCGCGGCTCTTAACTGCTCGTCCTTGCCCTTCAGCAGCGCGTGCGCCCGAGTCTGCGCCACCCACCCCATGCCTTCAAGTTCCCCGAAGCTTAAACATCCAGTTCTGCTGCTGTTTCTCGATTGTTTTGCCTGTGTACTCATCTGTGGAATCGACCTCACATGCAGTCACAGCGTCATTGGTCTGTGTGTGAGCATGAGCCATGGCAATGATCTGGTGCCCCCCCCCCCCCCCACACACACACACACACACACACACACACACACACACAACGCGCGCGCGAGCACATACACATCCCCCTCCCCCCCCCTTCTCTCTCTCTCTCTCTCTCTCTCTATCTCTCTCTATCTATCTCTCTCTCTCTCTCTCTCTCTCTCTCTCTGTGTGTGTGTGTGTGTGTGTGTGTGTGCACGCGCGGCGCGCCTGTGTGTGTGCGTGCGTGCAAGGGGCGGGAGGGGAGGAGAGAGAGAGGAGGGAGGGGGGGGGAGAGAGAGAGAGAGAGAGAGAGAGAGAGAGAGAGAGAGAGAGAGAGAGAGAGAGAGAGAGAGAGAGAGAGAGAGAGAGAGAGAGAGAGAGAGAGAGAGAGAGCGTGCATTGTGCGCAAATGTTTTTATGGTGGGCGGACGCACGAGCATGCTGCACACGCCGACCCTGGCCGACCCAGCCTCCTCCCCTCTCACGCATGTATGCAACGCTCAACGCCACAAGCATGCATGCTTCCCACACACCCACCAAGCCCAAACGCATGCATGATTCCCACACACCCGCCAAGCCCACATGCATGCATGCTTCCCACACACCCACCAAGCCCAAATGCATGCATGCTTTCCACACACCCACCAAGCCCACATGCATGCATGCTTCCCACACGCCCATCAAGCCCACATGCATGCATGCTTTCCACACACCCACCAAGCCCACATGCATGCATGCTTCCCACAAGCCCATCAAGCCCACATGCATGCATGGCTCTTACAAACCCAACAAGCCCACACTCCCACTCTACCAGGTTGGAGGTAGGGGAGGGGGGCGGGGCACACCTTGTAGTCCCGGAGCTCGCCCTCCGCGCGCTCCACATCTGCCTTCAGTTTCTTGGCGGCCTCCGCAGACGCCGCCACCTCCTTCAGCAGAGCTTCCTTCTCGGCTTCCAGGCGCCCTTTGGCCTCGGCAAGGGCCATCTCCGCCACCTTCTTCTCTTTGGCAGCCCTGCAGAAATCCGCACCAAAGGGCCTGCTCACACACTGGCCGGCAGCGGCAGCGATCCGCCGTGTCAATAGAAATTGCTTGCAGGGATTTAATAATCAAAGCCTTTTGGTCAGGCATTGGTGGGCCCGTTCCATGAAAAAAAGAAAGGAAAAAAGACGGAGAATTGAGACTCCACTGGTTCTTTTGAGTGTAACGTCCGGCAGAACTAAATAATAAGCCTGTGGCATTTTCTTTTGAGTTAATCCCCCGCAGCAGCGCTGCACGGCCGAGCCCTTCTAAGACAAGGAATGGCGAACGGGCTTGCAGGGGTCGGACTCCGGCATTGCCTGATCAGGATCTGACATCACAGAGGGGACGTGGGCCTTCCAAGTCAGACTCCTGACATTGCCTAATCAGGAGCTGACACCACAGAGGCGACCTGGGCATTCCAAGCCAGACTCCGACATTGCCTGATCAGGAGCTGACATCACAGAGGGGACCTGAGCCTTCCCAGTCGGACTCCGACATTGCCTGATCAGGAGCCACTACTCACAACCGTCTCCACTGGCGGGACTGCAGCTACCATGGACCCGATCCAAGGCCTTCTCCTTTCTCGAGTTCTCCCTCCCCTTTCCCCCTTCCCGTTTACCCTACGGGTTTGGGGGGGGGGGGTAGAAAACTCGCACTAACTCCACACAAAACAGAGGAATTGGAGGAGGACTTCGTGCCAGAAAGATGGGATTTGGCCAAGTGAAGGGAATTCTCTTCAGAATAGGGGACAGCCAGACAGGGGCCTGCTGGAAAAAGGGGCAGTTTCGCAGTTCCAACACAGATTGCCCAGTAACAGGGCCTCGTGCTGGCAAGAGCGGCTCTGGCCGCGGGGGGGGGGGGGGGGGGATAATCTCTGACAGTAAAGGGGTTGGTTTGATAAAGGGGTGTAAGTTTGAGAACTATAGTCGGACTGGGGAATCCGGGTGGGACGGGGGCCGCCTGATGGCATGGGAGAAGAGAGAAGTGCTGGGGAAAGTGCTGGGGAAAGTGGTGGGGAAAGTGGTGGGGAAAGTGGGTGGGGGAAGTAGGTGGGGAAAGTGGGTGGGGAAAGTGGGGAAAGTGGGTGGGAAAAGTGGGTGGGGAAAGTGCTGGGGAAAGTGGTGGGGAAAGTGGTGGGGAAAGTGGGTGGGGGAAGTGGGTGGGGAAAGTGGGTGGGGAAAGTGGTGGGGAAAGTGGTGGGGAAAGTGGGGAAAGTGGGTGGGAAAAGTGGGTGGGGAAAGTGGTGGGGAAAGTGGTGGGGAAAGCACCGGTCAGCCTTCTTCTTCAAATCGGCGAGGGCTTTCTTGATGCGCTCGCGCTCCGTGTCGTGCTCCTTCTTCAGCTTGGCGGTCTGGGAGCGCGCCTCCTCCACCTCCTTGGCCAGCTTCTCCGCCTGCCCAGTGCCACCACGCCCCTCATTCCTCTGCCAACTCAGCAGTGTTGGCTTCAACAGCCAGATCGCCTTCTTCACCTGCTGCTAAGTCAAGACAGACTCGCCTCATATCCTCGTGAGACTGAGCGGGCACGCATCAGTCTCACGAGGATCAGTCTCTCTCTCCCCCCCCCCCCCCCTCTCTCTCTCTCTCTCTCTCTCTCTCTCTCTCTCTCTCTCTCTCTCTCTCTCTCTCTCTCTCTCTCTCTCTCTCTCTCTCTCTATCTCTCTCCCCCCCACCTTATCCTCTCGCTTATGCACGCGCACGCACGGACGCACACACTCACACACACACACACAATCACACTCACACACACACACACACACACACACACACACACACACACACACACACACACACACACATACACAAGAAGAAACACCCGTATGCTGGAACTGCTGGCAAAAGAACACCTGGAAGCCCCTCGGAACTATCAATGGGAGGTGATGGACAGGAATCCTTATCAAAGAAGGGAGCGAGCGCCTGGCCTGGAGTTTGCAGCGCCACATCAGAATGCCCCCATGTCTAAAGTCGTCTCCAAGCCCTGGGTAAGACCTCAGCGTGGTGGTCATATATCTTCTCCCCTTCCCCACCCTGTGCCTCTGTGTCATCTTCTCGGTGGGTGTGTGTGATAAGGGTTGATCACCTGATCACAAAGTGGCATGGTGAGCAATGATTATCTGATTTACAGTGCCACATTATCCATAATGTGGCAAGGTGAGCAAGGACTATCTCATCACGGGTCTTCCCCGGAGGGAGAGGGGAAGAGGGCTCACATCCAGAGAGGGTCCAGAGCTCTTGGAGGCTGCCGCAGCCTTAGAAGCTGCCTTGGCAGCTTCCAAATCCTTCTGAGCAGCCTCCAGAGCCGCGCGGAGCTTTGCAATCTCCTCCTCTCTGCAATGAAGCAGAGCACATGAAACTCGGTCAGGCCCCAGCATTTGCTCGGTGCGGGGCTTGAACCCACATCTCACGACACGAGCTTGCTGTACAGCGGTCTGACTTCCCAAATTGCATGTGGCACAGGCGCTACCTCAGGAAACGCTTTCCTGCAGACCTGAGGCCTGGTGTACATCCACCAGCAGCCTCGAAAACGCAGCGCTTCACGTTACCTCAGAGACCGAGATTGGGGCGAGCGGTGTACCTCAAAAGGAGGGTATACTTCACAACCGTACTTGAAATAATGCTCCACA
>KV908565.1:212500-217500 GCA_002005505.1 Botryococcus braunii
AAACATGAGCATGGGGTGTTCACCAGGACAATGGGGCTCTCAAGGGGATTATGTAAAATATGACCATGGGGTGCTCAGACAGGATCATGGGGCTCTGAACGGGATCATGGAAATATGACCATGGAGTGTTCAACAGGATCATATGACCATGCACAGGCACACAGGTACAACACACACGCACGCACACACGCACGCACGCACACACACACACACACACACACACACACACACACACACACACACACACACACACACGAGCAAGTAGAAACACAACTACAGGCGAGCATGGCCGATGGGAGCGGTGTGGAAGAGCATGGTGACAAGGGCATCAGCACACCTTGAGGCTGGCAAGAGCCTCCCTTAGCTGGGCCTCTTGAGCAGCTCGCTCAGCATCTGTCAAGGCAACACCGCTTTGGCGCACTACAAGATCCTGCAATCCCAACATCTTCACTCAGAAGGGGTGCCCCAGAACCCCCCTTGAAATCGATCTTAGCCCTGCGATCGCACATCGCTTACTCGGAATACGACCCAAAAAACCTGCCCCCCACCCCCGACATCAACCTTGGACCACCTCCTGAGCGGTGAGAGAGATTGGCCTTCGAGATATGGAGTGCAAGCTCCAAGCATGGAGCATTGGGGCCAGCTTGGCTTTGGGTTTGATACAGCTAAACAGGGCCCAGCCTACCCTGGATCGAGCGAGGTCCCCGTTCTGTGCAGGCAACGCACGAGAGGCAACAGCCAGGGCTGGTCCAGCCGCAGCAGCATCAGCTGGGCTCGCTCCCCACGAGGCGCCCGCTCGAGCAGCAGCCAATTCCCCTTCCAGCCTCCCCACGCTGCTTTCCAAATCCCTGCACCGCTCCAGGGCGTCTGCCAGCGAGGTCGTTGCCTGTTTGAGCTCCGCTTCAGCGTTGCCTAATCTGGCCGCGGCAGCTCGGGCCCGCTCCTCCTCTTCCGCCTTGCCCACCAGCGCTTCACTAAGTGCGGTCTCGGCCTCGACCAGCCGCGTCTCGGCGTCCGCCGCCCTCTGCTGCGCCTCAGTCTTCGCCAGAGCTGCATCTTGGAGCTCGGCCTCCGCCTTGCCTAATCTGGCTTCGGCGTCCGCGGCCCTGCTTTCCGCGCCCGTCTTTGCCGCCAGGAGCTGCTCGGCTTCCGAGCCTAATTTGGCTGCGGCAGCTCCCGCCAGGCCCTCCGCTTCCCTCTGCCGCGCCACCACCTCGCCGAGCTTGGATTCCAGCGTGCCTAATCTGGCTTCCGCATCCGCTGCCCGCTCCTCGGCGGCCAGCTTGGCCGCTAGGAGCTCCTGGGCCTCCGCCTCGACCTTGCCTGATTTGGCTTCAGCGGCCGCGGCCCGCTGCTCCGCCTCCGCCTGCAATGACACGGCTTCCCGAAGCTCCGCCTCCTTTGCCAGCAACGTCCTTTCGGCCGCGGCAGCCCGCTCAGCGTTGCTGGCGGAAGCCTCCTCCATCGCAGACCGTAGGTTGCCTGATTTGGCTTCGGCCTCCTCCACCGCAGACTGCAGGTTGCCTAATTTGGCTTCGGCCTCTTCAGCCCTGTCCTCAGCTGCTGCCTTGGCCGCGGCGAGGGCCTCCACATCCGATGCCGCGTTGCCTAATTTGGCTTCGGCGTCACGCACCCGCGCCTCCGCTTCGGCGAGCTGCTCCGTCAGCTGCTCAAGCTCTGCCTCCAGCGTGCCCGCCTTTGCTCGCGCGTCCGCCAGCTCTGATTCAAGGTTGCTTGCTTTGGCTTGCGCATCCTCCAGCTGGCGTCGCACTTCTGCCGCGGCTTCCGATGAGTCGGCCGCCGCTTGCGCTGCTTCGCCCTGCCCCACAGAACCCAACCTGGGTGAGCTCCCCGCTCGGGCACGGCTTCCTGGAGCCTTCAAAGGGATTATAAAAGCATGAGGGGATCGATGGAGGGGAGAAGGGGGGGGGATACGTTGAGGGGAGGGGGGGAGAGGGGGGGGGGAGAGAGAGAGAGAGGAGGAGAGAGAGAGAGAGAGAGAGAGAGAGAGAGAGAGAGAGAGAGAGAGAGAGAGAGAGAGAGAGAGAGAGAGAGAGAGAGAGAGAGAGAGAGAGAGAGAGAGAGAGAGAGAGAGAGAGAGAGAGAGAGGAGAGGAGAGAGAGAGAGAGAGAGAGAGAGGAGAGAGAGAGAGGAGAGAGGGGGGGGGGGAGGAATGAGAGTGGGAGAAAAGGAAGGCAACTCCAGTGGCAGGGGAGAGGAAGCGGGAGACATGAAAACCAGACGGTGCGCCAAGCCTTTGACAGCACAAACATGCCTGTCTTGAAGACTTCGTCCCATACACGTCGTGCTGAAATCAGGACACCCATGTGACTCACATGTGGCAAAGGTTTCCCTCCAAGTCTGCCCCTCTTGCCAAAGCAACGGGTACCACTTTTGCGGCTCTTACCCCTTTTTGTGTAAAGGGGAGGAAGAGGAAATACTTTGCAATTGCAAAACAACGATCCACGTTGGACCTAGGTTTCTTGCTCCTCATTTATAGCAGTCAGCTGTAACAGCCAGGGAAAAAAAAAAAAAAAAAACCCAGACAAACAGCAAGGAACTCCAAGGATTCGAACCCCGGGACTTTTGCCCCATCTTCAGCAGCTTGCCTTCCCACCAAACAGTTCGTTCCGGACAAATCTCCAGTTCAATGTTTATTAGCTTCGATTGGTCTAGCCCAAACCAGACTGCGTGGTTAGAGGTTGAGGCACCGTGTTGCAGGTTGCAAAACAACTGGTTCAGCCCCCCCTCCCCCCCCCTTAGAATACAACGCCACACATGTCGATAGTTGGCTGCTCTATAAAAAATCTGCTTCAAAAGCAGATCACAGAGAAAATCATAAAGACTCCCAAGGACTCGAACCCGGAGCGTGTCCGCCTCTTCCTTCGCAGCTTGGCATTCCACGTTGAGGTCTGTCAGGCGGCTTTGCAGGTCATTGATTACTAGCTTCGCTTCATCAAGCTTCACCAGTGCCATTTCGAGCTCCGAGACTCTAGCATGCAATCTCAGCTTCTCCTCCTCGAGGTCCGTGATCTGTTGCTGCGAGCCCTGCGCCGTTTGTTCGGCCTGCGGTCCCAGCGCATGTGCAGGCATCAGCAGCGTGTCGGGACCCTCACTCTCCTCCGCATTACACCCAACCCCTCCCCACTTCCTCTCTCCACTACCCGCGCATGCATGTGCGTGTGCGTGTCCGTGGAAATTGAAATAAGCTGGGGGCATGGCAATCCAATTTCCACGCTGTTTCCCTCCCTCCCTCCCTCCTTCCCCCCCCCCCCCCCCCCCCCACACCACACACATACACGCGGCCACACGCCCTCACGCAGGCACATGCACTCGCACAGCCTCACTTGCAAATGCCTGCGAGGGAGGCAGGGGAGGACGGGCCAGGTGCATTGCAAATAAAGTCGACAGCCATCGTCGCCCCGCCCTCCCAACCCTCCCCACCCGGCCCTCCCCGCCCAGCCCATCCCCACCCGCCCTCAGCCCACCCCTCCCCGCCCACCCCCTCCCCACCCGCCCCCATCCACCCCTCCCCGCCCGTCCCCTCCCCGCCCGTCCCCGCTCGCCGCTGCTCTCCACCACAACCTGCTGCCTGCCTGGGTGGGGGGTGGTAGCAGTACCTGGAGGAGGGCGGAGCGGGCGGCGGAAGCCTCCTGCAGGGCTGCGGAGCGCTCCTCCTCCACCTGCCGCAGCCGCTCCCGGAAGTGAACGCTGGCGTCGTCCTCCTGCCCCATCACCAGTGCCGCCTGCCCCCCCCCCCCCCCCAGGCGCCCTCTCCTCACACTCCTGGGCCACACTCCTGCCTCACTCCTGGGCTTGCCTGCTCAATTACTTCTGATGGCTTGGCCCCCCTTCCCCCGCACGCACGAGCGCGTGCGCACCCACGAGCGCGGGTGCACACGCGTGCGCGTTCTCTCTCTCTCTCTCTCTCTCTCTCTCTCTCTCTCTCTCTCTCTCTCTCTCTCTCTCTCTCTCTCTCTCTCTCTCTCTCTCTCTCTCTCTCTCTCTCCCCCCCCCCTCTCTCTCCCCCTCTCTCTCTCTCTCTCTCTCTCTCTCTCTCACACACACACACACACACACACACACACACACACACACACACACACACACACACACACATCTTACACATGCGCGTGCGGTTAAACAGGCGTGGTGTCTCTGAGAATACCGGATATGAAAGTGTACAGAAGGCCCAGGAGAGTCCCTACCTCAAGGGCACAGGGCCAAAGCCTCTTGAGAACCCTATACTGCACTCCCCAGAACCCTGACCCCAGGACAATCCTTCCTCCAGAAGAACACACCCTTCCTCTATAGGAACGACCCCTTCCTCCAGAAGAAGGACCCATCGTCTGGAAGAACCAACCCTTCATGCATAACAAGAACCCCTTCCTCCAGAAGAACAACCCCCTCCTCGATTTGAACAACCCTTCCTCCCATCACAGCAACCGTTCATCCAAGACACTTGTATTGAGGCAAGGACAGGCCGACTCCCTCCCACACCCCCAACTTCGGAGACACCGAAGCCCGGTAATTCCAGGCGAACAAGCTATTTCCAAACGGGCAATTCCAGAAAATCCGTCATGGCCAGAAGCCCGATCCCAAGACGAAGCCTGGCTACTGAATCATCTTAGGATACTGGCATTCTGCCGCCAGGGTTCAATCTTTGGAAGTGCTTCCTTTTTCTCCCAAGGGAAACTCTGGGGGCGGGAATCTCCGCAATGCAAATTTTCTCCCTACTTTCCACTTGTTTTAGAAAGTTCAATCACAACCGTTAACAACACCACGCCACTAACATATAGATCCGCCCCAACCTATTTAGGAAATCCCAATTCTTTAATGACCACCGAGTCTCGAGCTTGGCAAGCTTCTGTTTCTTTCAGAGGAGTGCCCGGGCATGAGGGAGGGCGGGAGAAGCAGTGCGTGGGAGGCACCTGGGCCTGGTCAGCTTTGGCGAGGGCGCTCTTGAGGGCGGCCTCCAGCTCGGAGATACGCGCCTGGTA